>CACRXK020018111.1:0-10161 GCA_902702795.2 Paramuricea clavata
AAAACTAGCCTCCTCCGCAGGCATCGCCTTTAGATAGGCGGGCGGAATTTGGTTGCGGGTAAACCACGAGAGACTGCGGAGGAGGCTAGGAAGGAACCAATCACAACTCTACTTACGCGAGTTTTCAAGCACATCACGTAAGAGTTGAATATTCACTCTACAACACCCTACCCCTAAGTCCCCTCTACAGTACCTTTCACCCTCCCTTATGTCCCCTCTACTTACTAGTCACCCTATCTTAAGTCCCTTCTACGTATTAATCACCCTCCCCTAAGTCTCCTCTACCTACTAGTCAGTCATCTCGGTCCCAGGGAGCGACCCTGGGAACGGGGTTGCTAGTCAGGCATTTAGCCAGGCGGTCGTCCAACCGTCCTATGGATGGCCACTTTTAAAATAAGACGGCCACTTTTTAATAGACGGTCATGGACGACCTAAGAAAATGTTTTTTTAAAACCTAAAAGGTTATCAGCTGTACGTTGTTTATCTATTCTACAAGAAAAGACGCTGAATTATGAGTATATCACCACTGATTTCAAGCTCCATGTTTTTTTACCATGTTCGTGAAAATAGGTTGTCACACCCATAGTATTTTTCGGACGGCCACTTTTGACACCCTGGCTAGAAGCCTGTTGCTAGTCAGTTTGGCAAATACAATCGCAACGTCAATGAAGACGTCGTCTTCAAGACAAAAGCGATTAGAAATTGCATACGTGAGATTTTACAGCACTCACCACGAAAGGTTTTGCTTTTCCGCGCAAGACTTTCAATTTACAAACCTCGCGTGAATCGCGTATCCTCACGCACAAGATCGGGCGGTAAACAAGGTGCATTTCCTGAGGCAACGAAACATTACACATAAGCTAAGAAATCCTGTTGTTTCCTGAGCCATTTATTGTCATTAATCAATGCAGCTCTGCATACATTATTGAGTATGTCACCCAATACGTGTATTGAAACACCTATAACACTTATTGGGTGTCAATACGTCTGATCAGTGTATTTGGTGTTTTGCTAACACAAAAAGCACTTTGGTGTTGTAGTAGTATTCGGATAACTTGATTTATACGCAAAGTTGATTCTAGCTGCAGTAAGTGTGTGAATACCTGCATGCTAAACTGGACATAGGGTTGTTCATTGTTTATCATACACGTACCTGATATCAGAAAAAATATTTGTAAAAAACTTAAAAAGTGGAGTGGACTTTAAATCGACTTGAGTGACAGCGGCTGTGATGATGTGGAAGAAAGTCTTGGCTGATAATGAACGTTCACCAGTGGGAGAGTTTAGAATTCCACAAGTAATGTTGATAAGTTCTAAAAAGAAGTGATCAGTATATAAACAAATTTGGCCAACGTTGTTTACATGGTTGCTGACCAATTAGCCTTTCTCACGCCGCCATTTTTGGGTGGCATTTCAGCCGAAGTCTGCGAAATAAGTCCACATAACAGCGACTTTTTATATTTTTTCTGACAAATGATGGTAAATTTGCTTTGTAAATGGTTAGTTTATTTTGAAAAATTGCTCTTCACATTGTTTTAGTTGTCTGCATTGGTTAACGAGAATTAGATGCCACGCAAAAATGGTGGATATTCGTCATCGTGAGAAAGGCTAATTCACAACTTTAAAAAACTTACTATTGTTCTAGGCAAGAAGAAGGCAAGGCAAGAAGAACGAAATCCAACACCACAGCTATTAACTACAATCCTGGTTTGATCATAGTGCTGGCTAATTTAACCAAGATTCCTGGCTCATTTAACCAGGCTATATGGTTGAATCAACCAGATTATGTTAGGTGGATTATTAACCAGAAATCTTGGTTAAATTATAGCCAGGATTATGATCACGTTAACCAGGACTGCGGTAAAATTAACTACATGCAGGTTAATTCTGCTGACTTGAGATCACCTAAATGGTCTATATAGACCCATTGCACATGACGTCACAGTGCCGGTGACGATGCATCTGGAGGACAAATTAGCAATCTATGCATAATATAACTTTTGTAAACAAAGCAAATTTTGTGAAACTTTATAATAATTTTGTACTAAAATGGTTAATTTTTGCGCTGTATGTATGTGGTTGTTGTACTCGAACAGATATTGTTAGGGAGCATCTGGAGGACACTCTAAGGATATGTGACGTCAGTGCAATGGGTCTATACTGTGCGTGACTCACCTCGCCACATCTGTGATGTGAGTTCACAACAATATATCCGGGAGGTAAGGACGTACTTCAAAAGAATGTTTTGATAATCTGTAACAAATGCTTTATTCTGGCTTTTAAGGGTGGTGATTACATGGTGAACAAGATCTTTACCATTCAGTCGACATCGATCACCTGCAATTCATGTACGATCGCGCGATTAGTTTATAAAGGATTCGAATAAACTGATGGGAAAATACAAGATGGGATAAAATACAATTACAAACTACATATCACAATTTTAAAATTGTTAATGATAAAAACATCACTGGAAAAGATTTTGAAAATCCATAGAAGGTCATAGCATGGAAATTGTATGGACCTTTATTGGAAATAGAATGGATTTTGATTATCCATAATAATTGTATATTTCCATGGTATGGATGTAGTATGGAAGTAGTATGGATATACTATGCATTTAATGGTGCAATTGCAAATTTCGTATCTAGTATGGATTTCACTTTTTTTTCCAGTGCATTACAGCACCTAGATTATGATCGTTCCTGTTTCGGCTGACAAAATGTTTCCAATTTGTTTTTAGGTAAGTGTATAATTCTAACTATACAAACAGAGTTCGCAGCATATTATAAAACATTAAATTTTAAAATTATGACAGAAGTACGTACCATAGGATTGAATGTTCAACGTTGTAGAGGAACACTTAGTTTTTGACTGGTAAAAAACTAAATGACGTTGGAAAAAGAACCGCCATTATACTTACGTTCATCTGCTGTTTTGATGACAAACTTGAACAGTGACATCACTTCCTAGACAACATTAATATCAACCGTTTGTACGAAATTCACAAATGCTTTAAGAGAAATTAGTTTCAAATTAAAATAGTCTTAAATTCCTAAAAACATATATGGATGTCATAGTTTATGCCGTGTAAATTTTATCTAGCCTCTATACCACTGATCTAGAAACACTTAACCCTCCACTCGTTTTAGATTTCAGAATATCGTTTTAAACGTTTCAAACAAACACCAGAATTACTAAACGTTTTTAGACATACTCTTCTCGATTCTGAGATTTAGTTCAAATTCTTAGACTTTTAAAAAAGAGTCATATTGGGCATTACCAAATTAAACCGATCACAGACTTTATTCAACAAGCATTACTTCATGACGTCACGAGAGGCACAGTATTTGATATCTTACAATACAGGTAGCAAAGTAACTCAAAGACGGCATTAGATATTCTCTCTCTGTCTTCTGCAAAACTGCGTGAGGGACTGTAAACCCAGGGGCGGCGCTAGACCTCTTTGGATGAGGGGGGGAGGGAGCGGTGGCGGCGTCTCAACATGAAAACAAGTTTTCCGTACATCATATCTGTCATCTTAATTTGTGTTTAACTACCGTTGTTCGTTCCATTTTTCCCTAATGTGTTCCTAAATTTCTCCACATTTTAACTATCATTCTTAATTTGTACTTATCCAAACTCATGTTTTGCCGACTACGAAAACAATTTGCCGACATTCAATATTTTGCCGACAACCTGATGATGAACGCCGCCCTAGCTGTATATAAACCTAACCTCCAATTCCCGTCATTTGTGTCTGCTTTCCACTGCTCGGGCCGGGCACGCGGCAATTAACTGAAGATATTATTTGTATTATTTATTAGACACAATATTGAAGAAGGTCAAGATCAAATAGCCGCTGCATAGCAACTCATACAGATGTTATGTTTTTGTAATTTTGTCCGAAAAGATTGAAAACGTTAAATTTTTTCAAACAAAGACCTTTCGTAAGGAGTTTTTATCGATGATTTCATTGTTGATTCCAACTCTGCAAAGCGCTTTCTAAAATTCCGAGTAGTTTTTTTCTCGACAATGAAAGTCGCGAAAAGTTCGCGACTGCTATTGGTTGGGTCTAATAAATGTGTAAAATTCCACTCGAAATTTCCATCTAGAATTACTTATATCGAGTGAGATGTTCCCCAAAACCCTGATATCTACCCAAACACCTTACATTGGCATCATCTTAGTATTTATACATGAACTTGTGGTCCAAAAACTGAACTTGGTTAGGGTGCTGCACTGGAATCGCAGGGCCGCAGGTTCAATTCCTTCCAGAGGGCCTATACAGAACTTTTCATTTTTCGAAACTGCTCCTGGTTAGGTTTAATAAATGTATAAAATGCAAACTCGAAATTTCCATCTACAAAACCTTCAGCAATTAGTTCTATCGAGTGAGATGCTCAAAATCCTGAAAAATTCAATTTTTATCTGAGTGGAAAAAATGAATTTTGAAGACTGCGTAAGCACTTTGATAGCCAGTAACCTTCTGACAAATGGCTCGTAACAATGAAAATGCTTTATCATATGAATCTTTCTCAGCTGATTCAAACAGCAACCACGGCAACTTTTATTGTACGTTGTACCGCTATACCAGCACTATAGCCTTCGAGCTATTACACATGAGTATTCAGGTGTAATATTCCTACCTGTCTCTTCTTTTCTCTGTTATTTGCCACAATTGATGAAGAAGTTTGTGAATTTCGTGGTTTCTGAGCTCGCAAACATTCAATCTCTCTCACTACATATGTTTCAATTGACTTCTGAACGAAATCCCATGAAATAACGTTCTTTTTCCCTCCATCAGAATTTGAATCTAGCAATCTCAAGATTTCCGCTTGCCGAAGTAGCTGTTTTATGTTTTCCGCATTTTTCTACAAGGAAGACATGTACAAAACGTTGGTTAACTTTTGGTTGATAAACGTGGATATAACTTGTTATCAAAATTTTATTTTGACTGTGTGAAAGTTTAATTGTATCTTACCAAAAATATCCCCCCTTCGCCCAAGACAGCGTTGTTGAATTACGTTGAAAATAGGGGGAAACTAATGACAACATTGGGTGGGGGAGAGTGGCGGGTAAACCTCGTGAAGTCAGTTAAATGTATTTTACTAAAATTCCTCATTTATTAACAGTTTTGCCCACGACTGAGTGTTGGCGAAGGTACCCCCTCTATATATGTAGGGCTCTATGAGGTGGTTTGGGAACTCCATTCCGCGTAGTACGAGTCTATACGATGAGTGGGTCGGGATCAGAAACGATATTAAAATATTTCTCATATGATGTGCATGAGTTGGTTTCGCTGTGTGCTTCAAGACCTGGCCACGGAGGATGTCGTCATTGGATGAAAATCACGAAATACACTAGCCTGCAATCATGGAAAAATACTCAGAAATTTGCAAGCATCAAAACAAAGATATAAAGTAACGCATATTTGCAGATCGTAAAACAAGTTTCTCTCGTGGCTTAAATTTTGCCCCACACAGATCAATCATGTCATCATCAAGCATCTATAGAACTGGCAAAACCTTTGCTGAGAACAATAGTGACAGGCGTATACATGCACGCGGACTTTGCAATTTTGATCAAACTCAAAACTTAATCTCGGGTCCTCCAAAACAGAAGATTTCATCGTAGTCAGTTTACCTTGCCATCACTATGCATGCGATTAACGTTAACACTCGCATATAATACAACATAGAACTCTCAATCAGGAGCAATTATATGCACTCAATGGAATCTTAAAACTCAATCAACTGATTCTACAGCATCGTGAGCCTTCTGAGTCTTCTGAAATGTGAGCACGTTTATTGTCTCACGTACTATTCTGATCGTCATTTCGTTGCATTTATGTTTTGTAAGGATAACGGTATTTAATCGTTTAAGCGCCGTGGCACCCTTTAAATTTTCAGTATTAGCGATGCGGCACTTATTTGAGGGTGGCGCTTGTTCGTGGGCAGCGCTCTTTATAAAATCTTTTATTTGTAAGTGATAAAAGGAAATATTAACATTAAAATATAACATAAAAACACTGAAATGAAAAATTGCAACCTCGTACCCAGGGCATTTTGCTTCCAGGGTTGGGAGTCACAAACAATTTCAGACGGTATTTCAACCAAGCGCCGCATTGTTGTGAATACATACAGCGCTTATTTGAGTGCTGCGCTCTTTAATAATTTTGCTCTCACATGCGGCGCCCAATCAGGGGCAGCACTCAATCAGGGGCAGCACTCAATCAGGGGCAGCGCTCAATCATGGGCGGTGCTCAATCAGGGGCGCCATATATAATCAGGGGCGACATATATAATCAGGGGCGACATATATAATCAGGGGCAGCGCTCAATAAGGGGCAGCGCTCAATAAGGGCAGCGCTCAATCTGGGGCGTCATATATAATCAGAGGCGCCATTTATATATCAGGGGCAGCGCTCAATTAGTGGCGGTGCTCAATTAGTGGCGGTGCTCAATCAGGGGCGGTGCTCAATCAGGGGCGGTGCTCAATCAGGGGCACCATATTTAATCAGGGGCAGCACTCAATCAGGGGCAGCGCTCAATCAGGGGCAGCGCTCAATCAGGGGCGGTGCTCAATCAGGGGCACCATATTTAATCAGGGGCAGCGCTCAATCAGGGGCGGCGCTCTATCAGGGGCGGCGCTCAATCAGGGGCGGTGCTCAATCAGGGGCGGTGCTCAATCAGGGGCGGTGCTCAATCGGGGCGGTGCTCAATCGGGGCGGCACTCAATCAGGGGTGGCACTCAATCAGGGGCGGTGCTCAATCAGGGGCGGCGCTCAATCAGGGGCGATAAAATGATAAAACAGACTGATAAAATGCATTAGATCTAGGGATTATTTCAATGTTGCCACACATACTGTGAATGGGTTTGCAGTGATGTAAACCTACGGGCAAGTAGAAGTTGCTTCTTGTTTGCCCGATCAAGCAAGTTGTTTTATAAACCCGTTGAGCCGCAATGAGCCCCATTGCGCACTACTTATGTTCCTTACTTGTCTAATGCCAGATTTTTATTCGTCAATGGGGAAGCTCTGCAGCTTAATGGGTTAACCAAACAAATATCTGACAATGTCTCTAGTTAACCCATTGAGCCGCAATGCGCCCCATTGCACCCTACTTTTTTTTTACTTGTCTAATGCCAAACGATTATACTTGTCAATGGGGAAGCTATGCAGTTTAATTTAATGGGTTAATGTTTTGTCAGAAATTAATTGCTAGTTTGCTTCCCAATTGGTTTGCCTGTTTATGTTATGAATTCTGTTTTTGATTCTTTATTGGTAAATCAGCTTAAAATCAACACTTGATAATTTTCTTCACATGACTTTGTTAAGGACAACATACTGTGAGATTAGAATGTTGATTAATCATTCTCAAATCATTAATAATTCTGAGCAATTCAGCCAATGATAATCACCTATTGGGTCGTTCCAGAAAAGATCCATACTCCCCCCACGGAGGAAATTTCTGCCGTCCGGAGGGGGAGGGGAGAAAAAATTGTTTCTGATAATAGTAAATGTATTAGGACATCCGAAGGGGGTAGGGGGTTAACTTCCTATTTCCTCCGTGGGGGCGGTATGGATGTTTTCTGGAATGACCCATTTGATCACAAGATGCCATTTGGATAACCCGGTGAAACTTGATGAAAGTCACTAGTGTTTTCATCAAATATCTTAATTATGTTAAGAATAATAAGTTCCCGCCAAATTATATAACGCTAAATATGATTGGTTAAAGATTAATGAGATTCTCTTCTCTGATGTGTACATTCGGTCGGACATGTTTTAGAAAATCAATTCATATTATTAAGTCTATTAAAGTTATGTTTATCTTCAAATAAATAGTTATACAATCGAAAGTGAGCGAATATTTCAATAGGTTATGGGCCCAGGACGTGTGGAATTGAATTAAAACGTGTTTATTTGTCCTGTTTGGCGGAAATTTTGGTGAAAATACTTCGAGTCTAATATGGCGGAAATTACGAAGATCGATAAGCTAAATGGCAAGAATTATCAGTCTTGGAAATACAATGTCAAGCTAGTTCTTATGGAACGTGGCCTTTGGGGCTTTACACAAGAAGGCAAAGAAATACCTCCTGACGAAGATGCGACAAATGCTGTAAAGAATGCTTTCCAGTTGCGATCAGATAAAGCCTACTCTCTGATTGCCTTAAACGTCGAGAAACACTTGCAAATACACATTTCGAGTACGACAGATCCTTTAGCAGCATGGACGAACTTGAAAAAACAATTTGAGTTTGTATCTGTTACCGAAGTCGTGCGTTTGAATCGTAAATTCTACGCAGCCACCATGGAAGAAGGTGGAGATCTTATGAAACACCTGACCTATATGACATCATTGGTAGAACAACTGCGTGAAATGGAAGAAGATATATCATCAAAGAAATTCGCTACTGTGGTGCTAGGGAGTTTACCCGAATCGTATGATAATCTCCTCACAAGTTTGAATGCGAGAAAAGCTGAAGAGTTGGAATGGGACAATATAAAGGGATTGTTAATAGAAGAGTATTTGAAGAAGACATGGTGAACATTCTAGAAATTGGACTCCTGTAGACTACAAGCCATCATGGAACACCAATAAAGGTGGGGATACATTGACACCAGCAGCACAACAACGTGATGATGGAAGAGCAAGAAATATTTTATGCTTTAAGTGTAACAAAGCTGGACACATCGCCAGGAACTGTCCACTCAACTATAGAAAAGGTGGAAACAAAGGGGAACATTCGAAGCTTGCGGAAGGTGGTGGAGTAGCACTGATTTCAAGCACAGGAAATTCAAATGATTGGTATGTGGATTCAGCTGCGACAAAGCATATGACAAATCGCAAGGACCTTATCATCAACTACACTCAATACCAAACACCGGTGAATATTTATTTGGGTGACAATACCTGTATCAAAGCTCTGGGTGAAGGAATGGTTAAGCTATATACTCAAAATGACAATACATTCTATTTGGAGTTACACAAAGTATTGTATGTGCCGATGTTAGCAAAAAACCTATTGTCTGTGCCTGCAATGGCTTCAATGGGAGCTAAAGTGTCATTCGATGACGAAAAATGTGTTGTTTACAAAGAAGATAAAGAATACGTGATTGGTAAATTGGTAGATGGTATGCTGTATACCGTTAATCCAGTTGAATTTGCCCATCCTACAACTGAACCCTTGGATATGTGGCACCAGAGATTTGGTCATCTAAACAATGGATATGTTAATCAACTGATGAAGAATGATATGGTCACTGGAATGATGTATGATGAAAGTAAACAAGTGGAGAAAGATTGCAAAGGATGTTCAATGGGAAAGATGCATAATAAGAATCCCTTTCCAAAAGCAAGTCTACATAGGGCAAGCAGACCTTATGAAATCATACATACTGACAATGTGGACCAATGCAAGTTGAGTCAATTGGCGGTAGCCGTTATTTGGTCACATTTACTGATGACTATTCCAGATATGCTGTTGCTTACTTTATTAAGAAGAAAGATGAAGCACTTACTAAGTTCAAGGAGTTTGTGAATTACGTTGAAAATCAAGATGGAAATCATAATAAAGTGAAGATTCTGCGCAGCGACAACGGAGGTGAGTACAAATCGAACAGTTTCTCCAAATTCTGTACAGAGAATTGCCCCTAGTCTTCTGGGCCGAAGCATGCAATACAGCTGTGTACCTACATAACCTAAGTCCTACAGTTGCATTAAAGGACAAAACCCCTCATGAATGCCTTTTCGGTAAAAAACCAGATGTTTCTAATCTTAAAGTCTTTGGATGTATGTGCTATGTTCATATCCCGGACAGTAATCGTAGAAAATTAGACCAAAAGTCTTATGAAGCTATATTTGTTGGTTATCCTACTGGCACAAAAGGATACAAAGTTTATGATGTTAAAAGAAGAAAGTTCATGATAAGTCGAGATGTTCAATTCTTAGAGAAGAAATTTCATAATTTTGAGAACCCAAAGAATGACTTTGTGTTTGAGCAGACAGAGAGAATTGAAGTTCCGGATGATGAAAAACAAACTGTTGAGTTATTTGATCTAGATAGAGTTGATGAACTTGATGATCAAACCTTCAACGAAGATCAGGATGAGTTCAGAGTGGATCCTGTTGTTGAAACAAACATTAACTTGAATGA
>CACRXK020018112.1:0-10159 GCA_902702795.2 Paramuricea clavata
ACCCAAAATTCCCCTCTTCCCCCCAATTCCCCTCCCCTGTACCTACATCTCTGAGACTCTATCTAAATGAATTAACTGTAATGTCTTCCCATTTTCTACAGATTGGTCCTTTATCGTGTGTTTTAAGATCTGGCAAACGATGACGAGAACACCACTTCTCCTTCTGACATTCCTCCAACTCTCCACCGCCTACCATATGGGATTTTACATTCCGTTAGTCTACGGCAGGGAGGACGACGCCACCTCAGGTCGAGCTTATGCGCATGCGCTGACCATTGCGATGGATGACGTCAACAATGATCCCAGAATCCTCCCTGGCCATAACCTGACCTACAGTTGGACAAATAGTACGGACAGTAGCGAAGTTGTACGATCAATGTATCAGAAATACATTGCACCGCCGAATGTAACTTGTGACGCACAGCCTACGCCAAATACTCCTGTAGATGTGTTTATCGGCCCAGCGGATAGTTGCACTGCCCCAGCTAAAGTTGCTCAGGCATTCAACATACCCATGATATCTTATGTAAGTATATTTAACTAAATTTGTACTGAACGACTCTATCAGGGTGGGTGGAAAGGGAGGGGGGTGGGGGCTAGTCAATAACATTTATTGATGTACACTAAGCCCTACGCGCGACCCCTGGGCTGGGCCGTCACACGCATGACTGATTTTATGCATAATTGATTTTTGTAATTGCAATTGTAAGAATTTATTGATCATCCCCAAAAGGGGCTTTTTAGAATCAATAGAAAAAGAACAAACAACGTAGCCCTAAAGATTACAAAACTAGTTAATTAAAATTATGACGTAGCTAAGAACTCTCTTAATAAGAGTTCCTTCAGTTCAATTTTAAAATAGTTTTAATAATTACCCCCAGAATACCCACGCATGCATAAATTTTTCACAAATTTTGCGTAATTTGCAGTTTGGCGGATATTTTCGGACTGTACACGGGTTTTTTTATACACCCTGTAGCTATGTACTATTTTAAATACGAGCAGGAGTGCTCTATCAGATATAAAATACGAGAGCGCAGCTCGAGTGTTTGTTTCATACAGTGGCGTAACGGAACCTTCTGAGCCCCCCCCCCGTCAAATTTTTAAGTGTGGCCTTATTTTTTCCCCAAAAACGTTGGCAAGGGGGGGGGAGAGAAAAACATTTTCGAACTATATTCCTTAAAAATAGGTGTTAAAAAATTGAACTAAAAATTGAAAAACTATGACAAGTAAAACAAAGTCAAATAAAGTTTTCCCTATCCATGTCTACGAAAAAAGGGATCCAAATTTCACAATTTCACTGATTCCTGCTTTTGGGGGCTACCCGTTGCAAATTTTCTGACCCTCTCTAACTGAAGTTCGGGCCAATTTGCCCAATGTACTAGCAAACATTTTATGGTTATTTTCTGCGGGCCTCTTCCTCGAGGGGGACCCTCCAGTTACGTCGCTGGTTTCGTATCTGATAACGCACGGACTGCGAGTGTTTTAAATGGCTTTAAAAATAAACGTTGTATATGCCGAGAAAATCGAAGTACAGTTTATGTAAGGGAGTGTTCATTATTTATACCTGGGGTTGGTACCCAAGAGAAACTAATCGAAAAGAGAAAAAAAAACAACCACCCACCCTTTCGGTCAACCATTTTTTTCCCTACCCAACTATTGCATGACTTGGATTTTTATTTTACCCAACCCAATTTCAAAATTATACAAGTATTTTACATATATACATATATATTATATTATACAAGCTAGGCCACTATAGTATAAACAGTACTATGCATATTTGGTGCAATAACTGAATGTGAAATATAATCATTTGTACCTTCACAAGTTCATATTATGTTCCCAAGCCTCCAAGTTCCTGCAGTCCTACCATATCTCGTTGTTGTAATCAGAGGGGATGGGGAGGTGGAGTTTAGTTTTCTTTGTGGGGAATGAATGGATATTTCCTGGAATGACCCATTTTGTTAAATAAAGGATTTTCATATTTTGTTCAATTGAAGGTTTGTATTGGAAATAATTTACCCAACCCTTCATACCCCAGAAAAGTGGCTTACCCAACCCATTTCTCTTCGGTACCAACCCCGGGTATCAACAATGAACACTCCCTAAGTGAATATGATTTTTTTCTCACCACCAGCACGGTAGTGATTTCCTCTGTTTTTTCCTCATGAATTATTAATGAGGTTATTAAATTAAAATATCGTTTACCCATCTAGCATTGCTCGGAACGAGGCAACTTTACGAAAGACGAATACCCACTTTTTGTTCAAACATTTCAAAATACCAACACGCAAGCGGCCACAGCTTTGTTTACTCTTTTGGAGAAACAAAATTGGACAAGAATCGGCGTGATATACGAAGAAGGCGGCCTATTATGGCAAGATGTTAGGAGTGCAATATCGAAAAAAACCTCCCTGCATATCATAGCCAGCGAGGAGGTACCGAAGCTGTTGAAATTTCAACAATTTGGAGAAAATTTTCTACAATATCCAGAATTGGTGCAAAGAAATCGATCGTTGGAGAAAGTGCGTGAAGTATTGACTGTTATGGCTGTGGAGAAACGGATAAAAGGTAAGCTGGCTTGCTTGGATAGCTGCCGACTGAGAGAGATACAAGCGCACAAGTTGTCACAAGTCTGCAAACAAATCTGTTCACAAGCTGTCGACAAGCTGTGTTCGCATTGCTTGCCGGAACTTCCAAGTTGTCAACAAGGTTGAAACAAGCTGTTAACAACTTGTGACAACCTTGTTGATATTATCAGACTTGTTGCAAGGTTGTTCTGACAAGTCTGATACAGCCTTGATATAACAATACTGTTACAATCTTGTGTCGTCACCCTTGCAACATGCTTGTTATATCATGACTGTATCAGATTTGTCAGAACAACCTTGTAACAAGTCTGATAATCCCATCAAGCGTTAACGCACAAGCTGTTACAAGTCTGCGAACAAATCTGTTCACAAGCAGTCGACAAGTCAGGGTGTTAGCCAGAAGTAAAAACAATCCGCGTTTACCTGAAATTGGGAAATTCATTTTAGCCTGAAGCCGGGCATTTCTTTGTGGGTCTGAGGGCATGCGATTGCCCTCTCGCGATTTTTAAAATTTTTGTGTCTTTGAAATGGCATTTCCCGCATTTTGGGAGTAATTTTGAGCAAACGTAGTTATAAACATGTTTTTAATGGCGTATTAACAACATTAAATTTGTATAACTATTTTTTGGCTGACCCAAATTGGGAAATTGCGACCTCAAGGTAATCGGGAAAACCGCGTTTAACGCGGAATTTTTGACTGTAGCTAACACCCTGCAAGTTGTGTTCGCATAAGGTGAACTTGAAAGATTTTTTCTGCAGTTTACTTGAGTGCAAGAAAATTTTAAAAAAGTGTATATATGTAGTCACTTGGATTATCCATGTACTCCAATATTCAGTTTCAACCAAGTGAAGTGCAAAAAAAACTATATCATAATGACCTGACCCTATAGTATTTGTCTATAGTATTTGTCTTTTCTATAGTATTTGTCCTTCTCACATCGTTCGACTTGGTGGTGGAAATCATGGCTCAAGCCTATACTATTGGTTTGACCGAGACGAACAGGCCACATCGAGTATTCGTTGGTTTCCAATTAGACGCAAGCAAACGGCGAAAAAATTACGTACGTCAATCCGAGATCTTCTTCAGTCCCTATGCGTTCCCCCAAGTGGATGTGATGTATCGCGCGATGAAAGGATCTAGGTCCTTGTTGATTATTTCTAATGCCGAACCTGTGAACACTGAACGTTATGAAACGTTTCGAGGGAAGCTAGTGAACCGAACTGAATATGATCCACCGTTCAATTCCACAACTGTCTATGATAGCATCTCGGTAAGTAAGGGACCGGCAGTGCGCACCAGTCATTATTTATGTAGGGGGGTGGCACCGAAGAGAAAAGGGTTGGGTAAACCAAATTTTGAGTGAGTAAAAAGTTGGGTAAATGAAAAACAAAACAGCTCAAGGGTTGGGTAATAAAACTTTATTGTCATTCCCAAAGCATGACTCACTCAAATATTGAAGACTACATGTAACAAACAATGTCAACAGTCATATGTCAATACAATAGGGGCTTCGGTGGCGAAGTGGTTGGCGCACTTGCCTTTCACCTCTGAGGCCGCAGGTTCAAGCCCCAGTGAGGACTTTCTCAATGCGACTCGAATCCAGTCCTCATGTGAAAAGAGTAAAAGTCCACGCTCTGCCGAAAGTCGTGGGTTTTCTCCCACAGGGAAAGTTGACAGGGTGGGTTAGGTAAAAGGGCTCACAGTAATTGGCATATGCTGTTGTGGTGACCCTGCCCTAGTTGGCAAAGCTAAATAAATAAATAAAAATATGCAGATCAATCGGAAAGCAACCCTTTACTTATTTCATTCCTCACTACCGTAGAAGCAAACGACGATCAGTGAGGTGGCTAGTTCGCTGTACGATGCTGTGTATCAGTATGCCCTGGCGTTAGATCGACTGCACAAGAGAAATATGAACGTGACAGCCAAGGCTGTCGTCGAAGAATTACGAAGTTACCCTTATATTGGTAAGTTAGTGGTAAAATTTTATTATTTTTAGAAAGTTGGCCATCTACACACATAAAACAAGATGTCAACAAGATGTGTTCGGAACAAGCTTATACCAAACATGTCAACAAGTTGTAACAATGCTGTTATTTTGTCAAGTTGCTACAAGGTTGTCACTCACAACTTGTTGACAAATTCATGAATTGCAGAACGATAACAGTCCGTTGACAACTTGTCAACAGGCTGGGAACAAGCAGTGCGAACACATCCTGTTGACAAGTTGTTTGAACAACATTGCTACAAGTCTGCTGCAGGTTTGTTACGACTTGTGCGTTTTTACGAATTTTTACGTGTGTTGTTGCCGACCCAATGAACTGCGCAGATAAAAACGCGCAAATTGTTATAGATCTGTAAACAAGTTGTAACAAGGTTGTTGTCAAGCAGATATCAGGATGGATTCGCTTTTTCCCAGTCTAGACAAACATTTCACCACAGCTTGAAAGAGCATCACAAAATTAGTATTATTCCGAAGTTTCGTTGCGAAATGTTGTAAAATGCGGATAATATAGCACTGCGAAGTTTGCGGTTTTTCAGTCATTTTGTATTACGCACGGGAAATTGATACCGCTTTCTGAAAAAGGGTATCAATTTCCCGTGCGTAATACAAACTGACTGAAAAATGGCAAACTTCGCAGGGCTATATTATCCGCAATTTTCAACATTTCGCAACGACACTTCGGAATACTACTAATTTTGTGATAGACTTGTCTAGATCAAAATTTTGTTCATTAGGGAATAGGCCCATTAACATGTTTCACACTGTTTACATGGCTATAGGAATTGGTGGCTTTCCCTCGGTGTTCACAAAAGATACTGGTACTCTTAAAATTCATCTAAGTTTACAGCAGTTAACTGTTGATATCACAAGAAAGAGCATGAGAGAAAGTAAGTAACATTAGCAGTAACATCATCAATTAAGTTCTGCACATGAAAAATGGCCTTCTGAAACTGGTCTGACTATTGCTAAATTATTTTTTCTAGCGACGGTGAAGACGATAGGAAACTTTAACTACAGTCGAGACAGTGGCGTCAAACTAAAAATTTTTGAACAAATTTTATGGCCGTGGGGAACTGAGCATCCGACCGATCAGTTGACGTGCGTGGATGATGGCTATAATTGTCCTGAAGATGAAACGAATGGTAGGTCTCCCCCCCCTTCCCCGAATCAAGCTCATGTTGTAGAAGGCTATAGATTTTTCGGGGGGGGGGTGCCCTTTTCCATACCACCGTGTTGGAGTATACTGAGCACCCAACTAATGTCCAAAAGCGAAGGTGAATGGTAGGTCTCCCCCCCTTCCCCGAATCAAGCTCATGTTGTAGAGGGCTATATATTTTTCGGGGGGGGGGGGTGCCGTTTTCCATACCACCGTGTTGGAGTATACTGAGCACCCAACTAATGTCCAAGAGCGAAGGTGAATGGTAGCTCTCTGTCTCATCTTATTGATATTTCCGGGGGGTACACCCTTTCCTCTACAGTAAATTATGGTAGGTTTGACCACCACCACCACCACCTGGATTAAAGCTCATCTGGTAGAATGGTGCACTTTTTTAGGAGGGGGGGGGGGGGTCCTTTCAACACCACTGTTCACTGACAGACTGTCAAACTAACAGACTAATAAACTCACACAGCGAATATAAAGCCTGGTTGACACTATCAAAGTTTCTGTGATCACAGTAGGAATTTTGCATGGGTAAATTCTAAGTTTTGAAGGATTTGTAAGAAATGTTTGAGGAAACTGACTCGTTGTTTAACACTGATCACAGAACCTTTGACAGTTTAAACCAGGCTCAAAGCAATGGCCAACTTCATTTGGGTGGCCAGTGCATTTTTTAAGGATTCTTCAGTGGTGGGGCAAAACTGCCAAAAGGCCCACTTTCTTTGCCCTCTCCCCAGGATAGTATGCGATCTCCGGAGGTGTAAGCAGAGTACCGCAGGCACGAGTTAACTAGAGGGTCGCATCCCCCAGGAAATTTTTAAAATTTGGGTCTCTGAAATAGAATTTCCTGCATTCTGAGTATACATTTAAAAAAAATCTCGGCTTCTCAAAACAAAGTTTTAATGGTGAAATTTGTAATAAATTGCATGCTAAACATTCAAACACAACATAAGTTTAAGTATGCTCGCCAACAAATTTTGTTTTTAAACTTCTTTTCAATGTTAAACTCAGTTACTCAATACAGGTCCTGGGGGCCCTGGCTTTGGGGCAATAGGCTATATTTTTTCTTCAGTGGTGGGGCAGAGGAAGGGGCCCAGTGGGGCAAATGCCCCACCAGTCCATGGTATTAAAAAATGCCTTGTGGGCGGCACAGTTTCTGATTGATGATGAATGATTTATTTTTCATTCAAACTTTAGTCACGCAATCTATTATTATACCAACTACGATTTCCGTTGTCTTCGTGGTCATTTTCGTCGTTTTGATCGCTTTATTTGTCAGGTAAGATGGTTTTTATTTCATCAAGCCAGCGATAAAGCGTTAATAGAGGGCGTGAAAGGGGCGGTTACCAAATTCTAGTTTCCAGTCTAATTTTGGACCAAGTCCCAGTTACGAAATGTGAAATCCCATCCATAGAGGATATTTAAAAAATAATGCATGCCATTAATGAGTTGAAAATGATGATCTCATTCCATGGACAACAAACAGCTGAGCATGAAAACATGATGTGGCTAGGCTTGCTCGCGGCAAGAAGGCGAGATCAGGCGAAAAATGTGTTTAGATGTGTTTTCTGATGCGTTTTTTAGTGATTTGAAAAATAGGATTATTAAAGGACTTTAAGCTGTTGTATCGAATAATAGAGTCAAAGACCACTCAAGAAGAGAAATTCCATTTTTTATCCTTTTTCCAGTGGTTAAATCCCATAGTTCCAGTGCAGTAAATCCAACTTTCCCAGTCCAAAAAGGACATATTCCATTGGCAGATAAATTCCATTCATTGCAGATTGTTTGACATTATTCTGCATTTTTTTACAGGCAGTGGAAACGTGAACGAATTCTGAAACGATCAGTTTGGCAAGTTGATATCAGCGAAGTAATATTTGACAGGAAAATTTCAACGGATTCGAAATTTTCAGACGATAGCGGGGTAGGTAGACTATCGAGCCTCTCCATCTCAGTTTTTTAATAGCAGTAAAAAAAGTAGAATTAGTTTGCATAAGAAGAAAATACAGTGATAATATATAGGCCTACCTTCTCCCACCGAGTTAAGCTCCATACACAGACGGACAACGTTTCCTTGACAGGTTTTATTTGCTCGTGTGTAAGGCAAAAAATGGACAATTTTTCCTTGCCAAAGAGCCTCGTTTCAATGCTATCCATGCCAGCTTTTGGACAAGGGAAACTTCGTGTATACGGCCGTCAAGGAAAAATTGACAAGTGAACAAGAAATACTTTATGGTTTTGGCAAACAAACTTAGGCGGCCTTGACGTGAGATAAATGTTGAACAACATTCTGTGCACATGAACAACAAAACTTGTCAAGGAAAACTTGTTGACCGTACACACGAGAAAGTAAATTTGTCAGGGAAACTTAAGAATTACCGAGGACATACCTGAAACCAGGGATAGTTAAAAACATGCGTGATCATCACTTTCCTATCCAGTGTTTTTGTGATCCATGCTGAAACAATGATTTTATGAAACCATGATATTTGAGCATAGTTAATAGAATAGATGGTTTGGAAATTCATTCGAATAACAATATAACTCATTATCGATGTTTATAGTCAACGTTTATTCATACATATGGTCCTTCACCGTCACGTGTGTATTGTATTTTTGCCAAATCCACCAATAGCAATTTCCAGTTTACCCTATTGTTCGAGTCACGGATAGGTAACTTTCCTAAAACATTGCTATTATTGGTTAGTTGGGCAAAAATACAATACGCACGTGACGGTGAAGAAACATATTTATGAATAAACGTTGACTAACATAGATAATGAGTTATATTGTTATTATTCTAATGCGTTTTCAAACCATCTATTCTATTAACTATGATTTGAGGTAGTTTGAATGTTGAAACACGAGTCACGAGGTCAGGCCTGTAAACAAGTTTGACTGAAACCAACTTCAATACAGCACTTCATTTTAATGCGTATAATGGTAAAATCCATAATACTTAATCCAGTGTAAGGGATTACAAGCCTCAGTTAGATTTTATTTAGGTACAGGTAAGTCTTGAATTTTAGTTCTTTGACAGTTGAAACACGGCTGTAATCTGGCCATTGTGTGAGCATATAGTACAGGCTTGGCTAGCTAAACAAGCTAGACCAATATTTCAAATGTTAAAATCCACCCTGCTCATGAAACCTAAATGTTCTTCCCCAATTTAGATCCGATCATCTATGCAGGACATGGAGTCTTTACTTGACGATACTAAGGTTGGAAATCATGTTGAATGTACAAAAATAAGCCTGGTCTTACACTATCAAAGTTTCTGTGATCACAGTAGGAATTTTGCATGGGTAAATTCTAAGTTGTGACGGATTTGTAAGAAATGTTTGAGGAAACTGACTTAATGTTAAACACTGAGTCAGTTCCATCAAACATTTCTTACAAATCCTTCACAACTTAGAATTTGCCTATGCAAAATTCCTACTGTGATCAATTGACCACTTGCGTAATAGCGATATGCCCGCTAAGCATGACGGTAGGAGGCTGTAGGTTGCTTTCGAACGAAATGGCTGTCGCATGAGCGAGCGATTTCGTTCGGGAGGAAACAACGACGGATTTTTTACTCTATTCGGCTTCGATCAATAGCAATTGTGTGTGGAAAATAACGAGGGTGTTTGGCAGTGCTCATGTAGAAAATTTAAAGAAATTCGGCTCATTAGTGGCGAAGAAAATTTGTTGTGAAGACGACCAGTTGTACACACGCCTCCCCTAAATTCGCTCGCGAAAACTTGACCACATCAACCAAAACAGGTGAGTTAGCTTTTCTACTGGCGATCGGCTAAATTTTTTTGAAAAATAAGCCCAATCGATAGTTAATCTCATTAGATTTCAAGGTTATTTTAATCCTATAGCTTCAAAAATGCCATTTTTAGCTTCATGAAAATGACAAATGTTAGCCAAAATTTTGTTCGAATTTGCCATTGCCAGCTATGCCATAGCCTGACAAAATGTTTTGAAGATGTTTTGGCGCAAAAATATCTGAATTTAAATGAGTTGTTTCTAGCTGTAACAAGAAAATATAAAGTTGAAAGTGTTTTTCATCGTTTTCTGCTGTTGTTTTGTCCTCGAGCTGAAGTTTGCTTTGGTTCTTATCCTTCATTCTAGTTCGATAAAATACTCGTGAGTTAAAACATAATATTTACATATAAATTATTAATTTAAATTAGCAAAGTCTTGTATTAATAAATTTTTAGCTAGCATATAAACATTAGATAGGATTATTTTAATTAAATTAAATTAATAGGAAGTCAATTTAAAATTAGGTAGATAATAACTATAGGATTAAACAACTGACATAGGGCTAAGGCTAAGCAAATAAAATATTTTAAATAATATAATGGAGGGTGAAACAAGCACTTCACATGAGGCAAACAATGCTGAAAGTA
>CACRXK020018113.1:0-10159 GCA_902702795.2 Paramuricea clavata
CTATATGCCTTAGCAGACAAGTGACAGCTTTGTCGCCAAGTTCCAGGGTTCGAAATATAACCACACAGGGAGAGATGTAATATACGTGCGTAATTGTTTTGTCAACGTTGTGAAAAACCGAAGTTATAATGATTGTTTTTATAGAGAAAATTAAAAATATGCACGTACTCACCTTGGCATATATTCTCTGCTTTTGGTACTGCCAAAAAATATCTTTTATCTTTGCGTTTGTTAAAAAAAAAAGGGAAAAAATATATGCAAAATCTACATTTTTTAAACTTTTTTACAGGCCGGTTGCCACGGTAACTGATAAATTGCTACGTGCTAGCCCGTATCACGGATGCCGCGTTCGCATCATAGCGTTTTGCCTAGCGTTTCCAGTCCATTCCTTTGATTGTCTATGCTGAAATATATAAACTTCGCCACTTTGTGCCCCTGGATTGAGCCAAAAGAATCACGCCATTGGATTTAGCACGTCAAATCATGAAAAAATTATTAAAATATTGTCGTGATAACATTCGTCATCAGTGGCTTCTGTTGTACTTTAAGATTTATAAGACGTCAATAAAGAGTTTTATATTACACTTCGTTAAATTATGGTCATTTAATTGGTTGATTATGGTCACATGATATATAGAATAAAAGTTATCCTCATGACATGAGCCAGTGCGGATTTGTTGGCTAATTGGCAGTACTTGAGGTTGAAACAATGATATGCCGGTTTAGAAAATATATTAGCTGTTTCGATAAAGAAGCGAGGGAATGATGTATATGCATGGATTTCTAGTTTACAATTAAAAACATAGGCGACATGAGGTTTTAATCCGATACCACCGTTCAGTTAGATTGATCTGTAATATTCAAAAACAGCTTATAGGCATACTTCAGCATGTCCTATATAGTTTGCGATCAGTTAGCATTCTTCAACATGTTGGAACGATACGTCAATACGTCTTGGCTCAATATGGCTCATCGTCTTGCCATTGGTATGCATCGTTAATTTGAAACCACGCTCCACTTCGAACTCGTGTGATATAGGCAAGAATCTCACATTAACCCCCCCCCCGGCAATTTCGTCGACCCTTTGGGCACGTCGTATGTTAAAAGCCCGCTATTACCGAGTATATGAGAATACAAAGTTGTTACTAAACAACTTAGCTTGGCAATTTGTACAAATTATTTATGAGTGTTCTCACATGCATTTTTTGTTTTACGTAGACGTTTGAGTTTCGTCTGAAATCCATGCAATGTCAGCCAGGTACAATTGAGTGCATTTATGAAGAAACTTGATTTAAATTTCATAGTATCATATCCTATTACGTCTTTTATACAATACATTGTCAGAATATTCCAGATTTTAATAAGGATGACTGTTTGCAAATCATCAATTAATCTTAGCGATTAAAGATCCTACGTTAGAATGGAAAAAAGATGAACGGCTAATGTTCAGCTGCCTTTGGAAAGCACGAGGAATCTTTTTAAGAAGGTTTGATTGACGGTCAGGTTTGAGCGAATTGGATTCGGCAAGGTTCTGATCTCTGGGTTATACGGACTTTGATTGGGCTGGTTTTAGCGTTGCAAATAGTAGGATTTATAGGCAAGGATAGGGAATACTCATCAGTGCATGGTCGTGGGTAGTGATAGTGCTGCGTTATCGGTGGGCGTCCATTCATATCCATTGGGAGCGGGAATTGTTGAAATTCGCTGCAGTTTTAACTCCACCTGATTTAGTATCGGCTTGAGGTCTTGCAACGGTCCTAAAAAGGCGGGATTTCGTGCATGATGACTGAAATGGTGACCTTGTTGGGGGCGGTTGGTTTCGTGAAAGAAATCGCACAGTAAGTCTTTCATTCAACCTTTTTTTGTTCAGGAAAGATCACGCATTCCTCGTTGTTATGTTTCAGCTTCGAATCGGAGAAATTGCACTTTTTCCCTTTGAAACATGCAGGAGTGGGCAGGGGCCACGGTGAAACAGGAATGGACAGGGGAAGTTTTTTTGGAGTGTTGAAACCAACAATCAGGATTACCATGCATGTTTATCTACATTAGTTATGTGAAGCTGAGCTGACACAACCACGTCTGTAGGGGGATTTGCGTTTCCATCTTTTGTAGTCAAGGCCGTTGAAGCATAGCTATTATAAATACGTCGTTAGTTACTTGTGAAGTTTTTTCTAATTCGACTATTTCGATTGTTTTATTATTAGTCCGTGTGTTGTGACCCGATATCATTCCCTTTCATTAAGCATTCTTAGATCTGAAATATTTTTACGGGAACTAACACTTTCAAGCACACTGCATGAGTTCAAATCCGAAAAGTTCCCGCTCTGTAGACCCGCAGTTTTCCCACAAAAATCAAAATGCTATTTTATCTTCAAAAATTTCACGACAAATTTTTCATTGTTCAACGACACGGATCGATAACGATACACGATTATGTCACTCGAAAGGACCAATTTCTATTAACCAGTTTTCCTTTTAACAAAAGATCGGTTTTGATCGAATCATTTTGAGTTATGTAATTAAGCTTATGCGTGTTGGGCGTAAACAACATATCTTGTCTACAACTTTGAGAAAGTACAGATAACGCTTTCTAAAATCCTCAGTTCTAGAGATATCTCTACAAAATCACAAGGACATTAATGCGAAGTCTTTTGGCTATGTCATGACTGGCCTGAAAAATAACTCTTTTAACGCGATCAAGGTATTTAAAACTAAAATAACGCGAAGCCAAGGTAACGGAAAAGACAACGATAAAGTGAAATATTGTCGATTGGTTGCTGCTAGAACACTTACGACAGGATTAATCTTAAATAACCTTAAACTAGAAGAATAAATGTTCACATCAAAGACACAATCAGTCCCAAAGTATAAAATATGCTCGGTAAACTTACGACGAAGTGGAGAAATGTCTGCATGAGCTGTTTTTGTTTGGCGATTTCAACGTATATGGAAGCCCTCTTTCCAATAATATTCACTTATCGCACAGTATAAGGGAGCAGTCATTAATTCCCTGGGCGGGCGGAAGATATTTGGGCGGCCACCAAAAATTTATCAACCAGTTAGGGGGGGCTACCAAAAATATCAAAGAAAAGTAGGAGGGCACCAGAAATAATTAACAATTATTCACAGAAGGCGAGGTGATTATCGGTGAATAAAAACCGAGACGAAGTCGAGGTTTTTATTCACGATAATCACCGAGCCTGAGGTGAATAATTGTTTCAGGATAATTTCATAGGTGATTATTTGAAAAACAAATTTAAAAATGCACATTTCTTCGTCTTTCAATTGACGAAACGGCTTCGGCCGCCATTTTGAAAATCGCTTAGGTGATTATCGCGTAATAATCACCTCAACGGTAACCAATCAGCGTGGAGAATTTTCAATAATCACCTATGTAATTATACTAATGTACAATAATCATAAAACATCAGCAATTATAGTTCACTGTGTATATAAATGTCAATGCAATATAAGTATAGGTAATCACACAGGAAAGAGTGCAATTAATTATATTAACACTACGAGTAATATTGGAAAAATGCGCCAAAATTGCACAAGCTGTTAATTAATTGCACGACTTGCCCGAGTGATTATTTATTTTATTCATAGCATGATGAAATTCAATAAAATTCAACTTCATTTTGTCAAGAGTTTTTAATTCTTTTGTAAACAATTTGGCATAAAAAACCTTGGGAAATGATCATAAACTCATAAAGGCACATAATTTAAACTATATGGACAAATGATTCAAACTCAAATAACATATGAAATTATTAAATTATTAAATTGTATTTATACAGACTTACATAGTTACGTTTCGCTGCATCTCGTCGAGATTATTTCTTAAAACTGTTTCCAGGTATTCTCCACAGGCCCTTTTTGTCATACTATGTTTTTTAAACTCATTCCTGTGCCAAAATTTAGTTCAATTGAATTCGTCCATGTGGTTTTTATACAAGATAAAGATAAATTTCCCCGCCATATTGGACTTGCTGTTTTCATTTCCCGCTCCCCAGCCATCGAAAATCAAGCACCACAGTAGCCCAAGATGTCGCTTGCGAGATTGGGCCGCCTGTGATCTTAGTATATGTTTGGAATGCAAGTTCAATCATAGGGGAAGGAGGGGGGGGGGGCTATGAAAATTTATTATATTTAAAGGGGGGGGCATGAAAAAATATTTTGAAGGAATGAGGGGCCATGAAAAATTTACCATGAGTTTAGAAATATCTTCCGCCCCCCCTGGCATTAATAATGACTGCTCCCTAACACCAACTGATGTAATAGTTCAAATGCAATGATAAGTTATCTCTTCAATTACGTCTCAGAAACTGTGTTGGAAATTTAAATGCTGATCCATTACATATAGATTACCGTTTTACATCTTTGTATAAAACATTTTGATCGCATGTAATGAATTATTTCTCAGCCCAGAGACATAGCCCAAACACTTAACATTAACGTCCTTGTGATTTTATAGAGATATAGATCCTGAATTAAGGATATTATATAGAAGGAATTATCTGTACCTTCTCGAAGTTGTAGACGAGATATGTTGTTTACGTCCAACACGCATAAGATTGCATAACTCAAAATGATTCGAGCAAAACTGGTCTTTTGTTGAAAGGAAGACTGGTTCCATAGATATCTTATACACACTAGATAGTGCATCTAATTATTCTGCAATTCAAAAATTGAAGCCGTGATTGCAGTCTCAGGTCGTTCCCATGAAATGAGAAGATTCGTATGTTTTCTATTTCTTAAACAGGGAACTTAAACATTAAGTTAACCTTATTCCAAATACATTTTTAAGCTATTCAAATGATGAAAGTTATTGTTGTTTTTAAGCGTTTATTAGCAAGTGGGAACGACCAACATGGCCGCCATCTATTCAAATGGGGGTAACCGCTGGAATATTCTTGGCTTCAATTTTACTAAAAGAGATGCACTATCTAGTGTATATAAGATATCTATGACTGGTTCACTGGTTAATAGAAATCGGTCCTCCTGAGTGACATAATCGTGTATCGTCATCGATCCGTGTCGCTGAACAATGAAAAACTGTGCTGTGAAATTAGTGAGGATAAAATAGCATTTTGTGAGAAATTGCGGGTCTACGCCTACGGAGCGGGAACTTTTCGGATTTGAACTGAAAGAATTTACAGAATAATTATATTAAAGATGAATTTTTTCATTACGATTTAAGCTTAAGATTTCCTTTTGTTTTCAATTTGTACCAATTATATATGATTTTCATGTTACCATGGCACTCAGTTTTTTTTAATTATGACTGTCCGCTACGAAAGGGCGAGGGGTTGCTGCATGCAAATAATTATTATTACAAATTGTTGTTTAATTCTGAAATTAAACAATAAAAGTGCAAAAGATAAAACTACCTGGCTGCCATGGCAACACTAACATCGTTCCTATTTATTTGTATATCGACAGCACAAGACTTCTGAACTTTCCTGGAAATTATGATCATATTACCCTGGCTTTAGTGTAGCCAACATTTAATTTAGTTGAAAGCGAAGGTTAACTAAACTACCTAAACCTTGTAGAGAACTGTGGGGAGCCATCTTAACTGCATTTTGGCACGTTAGCTATAACTTAACTGTTAAATACAAAGCGAATAGTTAAAAAGTTGTACGAGTTTTATACAACTGGCCGCAAAAAAAACCCCGTTACTATTCAGTGGTTCTTTCGAACGAGATCTGATGCCTAAAAATCTCAATATTTAACTGTGTCTAACTTTTGTAAAAATAGGATAGTTCGTAGCGTCAAATAAAACCTAAAAGAAACTATAATGTTGAGGATTATCTCGAAGGCAATTCTCGACATATATTGGTACAGAACATTATTTGATTCAAATATCTAACTACAGTAGATTTGCGGGTAGATTTGGGTTGCAGTGGGTATAGTGATAACAGCGCTAGCATAAAGGCTTCCAGCTGTCTGGTTTGTCATTACCAGGGTGATTTTGAGGGTGTATTTCCGAGAAGCGGCGCAGTTTGATCGCAAATATTGATTTGGCGCACAATTATCCCAAAGATCCATTTGGTGCAGCAATTTGGCAAAGCCAAAGATTTGGTGAAGCAAAAGTTTGAAATATCCAAATTTCTCTCTGACGGTAGAATTTCGTTCCGTTTTCAAACTCTTACGGTTAGCATACCGTTTTCAAACTCATACGGTTAGCGTTACGGTTTCACATTTTGTCATACCTGCATCGTGTGAACGCAACCCCTATAAACGTAAGAATTTCGTACCGTTTTCAAACTCTGCCGGTATCGTGTGAACGGGGTCTTAGTTGTATCTGCAGTTGTAGCTCTATAGCCTAAATCAGATATCGCTATATACCTATATCAATCTATAATATCAAATATACATATTTTTGTATATGTTTCCGAACTCTTTTGTGGCAGGCATGCAGGTGTTCACTTCAAAATAGTTTATCTATTAAATTACTAAAACTTATTGTAAGATTGTAAGAATATAAAGAATAACTGGCTGATGGCACACGAGCCAGTAATATTGCATTGAAACGAAGGGATGCTGAAGTGTTTCTGAAAGATACAAATGGAAAATGTGTGAAAACGGTGCCGAAAAACGCCTTATATATACCATCCTATCCTCAAGATATTTTCTCAATGAAGGCAGCCACATCAAATGGGGCCGAGCTTCGATTTGCCCAAGATTCTGGTGAGCTAACCCTTGAAGATGATGGTACTATTGTTGAAATTGAAGAACATGGACAATTGTACTATTTGACTTCCATAGGCAGTCATGAGAACGATAGCGTAAGTGAAGTAGATAAAGTAAATCTCTCATATGATATTAACACATGGCATGAAATCCTAGGTCACTGAAATTTTGAAGATATTATAAAACTACAGGGGGTAGTTAAGGGCATGAAATTCTCAGGTAAAATTGAGTCATCTAAGTTAGGTTGTAATACATGTGTAGAAGGAAAATTTGTAAACAGCAGGAGTATGATTCCTGATACAAGATCTCAAAAATCATTGGAGAAAGTGCATGTGGATTTGGCAGGTCCTGTTTCTCCTGTATCAAGAGAGGGGTTTAAGTACTGCAGCTTTTACTGACGATTTCTCAGGGGCAGTATTCGTTTACTTTCTGAAATGTAAAAGTGACACCTTTGTAGCAACTGAGAAATTTCTAGCAGACATCACTCCTTATGGCAAGGTAAGTTGCATCCGTTCTGACAATGGCTCAGAATTTACAGGTAAGGCGTTTCAAACACTACTAAGGGAGCGTGGCATAAAACATGAAACCAGGGCTCTGCGCTCCTTCGCCCAGCGGCTACGCTCGTGTTCCAAGATCCGCCATGTAAAGTGTAGTGAAATGTATCTCATCGTAATATTAAATCCTAAGAAACTAAAGCCTCTGCGGAGGAGAGAGAAACCAGGCATGAAACTTCTGCTCCCTACTCGCCACACTAGAATGGCACCGCCGAAAGGCACTGGCGCACATTGTTCGAAATGGGCACCTTCAATCAAGGTTACCCAAAACTCTCTGGCCCTATGCAATTCAAACCGCAGCTTACATTAGGAATATATGTTTTAATAAGAGAACAAAGACAACACCCTACTTTAGCCTTACTGGGAAAGTACCTGATCTTTCTAAAATGTGGATCTTTGGATCTGAATGTTTTGCTTACGTACGAACAGGAGCATAAAAAATTAGACTCAAGATGCAGCAAGGGGGTATTTGTAGGATACGACAAAAATAGCCCTTCGTACCTAGTGTACAACCCACAAAATGGGAAAATCATGAAACATCGACTCATTAGATTCATCAAGAAAGGTAGTGTAGAACAGCACACACAAACTGATGAGTCCAGCAGGGACTGTGATGTACATGAGAAATCTGACCATGATACTAGATCAGACTTAGATAGTATGAGGCTCCCTGTTTTAAGTGCAATTCCGCCAAATGCAGTGCCTGATGAGGAGCCTAGGGATAGTGAGGGAAGGCATTGCGATCATACAGAAAATGACAGTGAGACAAAACGGTATCCTCAAAGAGAAAGGAACCCTCCCAGATACTTAGAAGAGGACACTCTTCTCCCTAAGAATGCCGATTATGCCCACATTAGTGTAGATTACTGCTACAAAGTTTGTGGATTACCACAAAATTACACAGAAGCCATGGGATCACCTCAAGCTAGGGAGTGGGAGCAAGCAATGAAGGAAGAGATCAGCTCTCTGAAGGAGAATGATATTTACGAATTATCAACTTTACCAGAAGGTAAAGCTTCAGTGGGGAGAAAATGGGTGTACACAACCAAACAAGATCAGAATGGCATAGAGATCTTTAAGGCCAGATATGTAGCGAAGGGTTACAGCCAGGTAAAGGGTATAGATTATCAAGAAATTTTTGCCCCGACAGCCAGTATTACTTCAATTAGGGTCTTAATGCAATTAGCAGTAAAACATGATCTTATTGTCCACCAGATGGACGTTAAAACTGCATATCTTCATGCCCCCATTACTCAAGAGTTATACATAGACCAGCCACAAGGGTTTGAAGAAGTTTCAGAGAGTAGTGAGAGGTTAGTATATAGGCCAAAGAAATCGCTATATGGTCTAAAACAATCAGGTAGAAATTGGAACATATTTTTACACGAGCATTTAGCAAATGACAGCTTGTCAGAAACCATGCTGATCACTGTGTATATAAGAAACAAGTTAATGATAAAATTGTTATTGTCATTGTTTGGGTTGATGACCTAATTATAGCTTCAGATAGTATGCAGTTAATGGAAGAATTTAAAGAGAGTATGAAGACACAATTTAAGATGAAAGATCTAGGTAGAATCACTTTCTTCCTTGGAATGGATTTTAAGCAAAGCAAGGGTGAAATAAAAATGAATCTTAAAATACTAGAGAGATTTGGAATGATAGACTGCAAGCCCAGGTTAACCCCATGTGAGCAACGATTAGAATTTAACTGTGGTGAATGGACCAACGCCAGACAGTATAGAGAAATGATAGGAAGCTTAATTTATGCCATGACCTGTACAAGGCCCGATTTAAGTTGGATTGTAAGCAAACTGTCTCAATCTCTGTCAAACCCCAGAACGGGAGATTTAATTGCTGCCAAACATGTCCTAAGGTATCTAAAGGGTACCGTGGATTATGAACTTTGCTTTAAGAAATCTGATGCTGACTTGCAGCTCACTGCTTATAGTGATTCAGATTGGGCCTCTTGCCTGGAAGACAGGCGAAGTACTACAGGTCACTGTTGTACTCTAACTGAAGGAGGACCACTGATTTCATGGAAGTCGAGAAAGCAACCAACGGTTGCCATTTCCACTTGCGAAGCTGAATATGTAGCTTTAGCAAATACAGCTCAAGAGTGTTTGTACCTAACTCAATTGTTAAACGGTATGTATAAGGAAGTCCATCAGAGTATGAAGGTAAGTGTTGATAACCAAGGGGCAATTGCACTAAGTAAGAACCCAGTTAACAGACAACGTTCTAAGCATATTGACATAAAGTACCACTTTGTACGTGAAAAGTATGTTAAAGGCATGATATATAGATATTGTATATTGTCCTACCCAAGATATGGTAGCTGATATCCTAACAAAGCCACCCACAAAATGTAAACTAGATAATTTTTAAAAGTATCGTGTTCGGTTGTTGTAATTAGTTTATATTCTGATAACAAGTGCAGAGGAACAAGGGCAAATAATGTTAGCCAATCAGCGCGTTTGTTTACATTTTGCGTTCTTGACCAATCAGAATGCCTGAAATTCAAAACATGTAAACAAAAGGAGTGAGAAAATAACACCTTGTTCCACGCCCTCGGTGACATTCGATATTAAACTTTTTTCGCCAAAACTGACAAATACTGCTAAAGCATGCTTTCTTCTTTAATTTCCTCGGGGGGATTTTTAAAATTCGATCTAGAACGCGAAATATTTATGTTTGAATAACAGTGTTTCGACGCGCGTAAAATAGCAGACTCTCACTTGCACTATCTTTACACACACATAAAAAATTGGTAGATTTGGCAGTTTAAACTTATTTTCCCCACACCACAGCTGACATGTTTTTAAATATTACCTATCTGATCTCATCGATCTCATTTCGTATCGGAAATGCGTCACAACGATCCAGGACTGACAGGTACAATATCG
>CACRXK020018114.1:0-10159 GCA_902702795.2 Paramuricea clavata
TCCCATGGTAAGGGAAGTATGGTAAGGCTGTCCATGTTCCGAATCAGTTTGTCATGACTTGTGGTATTATCTGTTTTCTAGACATGCTGATGAGCCCTGATATGGGGCGAAACAGTCATTTTAACATCTCGGCATATAAAAGCATAATAATATAATCTCATAGTCATACATCGTGTTAAGCTGGGATTTTTTCAAACTTTCCCTTTTTTATGAGTATGGTTGTCTTGGAAGTAAGAAGTCTCCATGGTGGATAGTGGACTGGCGAAAAGGCGTTCCTGATACTTGGTAAACTAAAGATGAATCTGCATGGAGAAATGCGCGTTACAGTTTTCATGATAAGCAACACATCACAAAGTTCTAGTCAGCGCGGTTTAATTACTTTAATATATTGTTTTGTTTTCTCAAGACCTTTTAACAGTTTTGTGATATGATTAATTGTAAGAAGTTGACAAAGTAAAAAAGTAATTGTAAAAATAATTGTAAAAAGTAATTGGACATTATTAACAGTTTTCTGAGCATTTTATTATTTTTGGTAGTTGTGTATACTTGTTTTAAAATATGATTGCGAGCATCGTGTAGTGTATATATCATCCTATATCTTATTACATTATTCTTGAAATGTTAGTCTTTGATTTGTAATATAATGTTCTCGGGAGGGTATACACTATATAACTCTAAATAGCTCTAAATATTTGTGTATCATTCAAATGTACAAACCATGAAGACCTGCTATTTTTCAAAACGCTGCCGATTTCACCTTTTCTTATTTAGGGCTTTTTTTAAGCAGTTTTTCGTGTCCAGTTACGTGTAAGATCAGTTTTCCCCAACTGCGCGTGCGCATTGAATGTTTTCCTTTGTACGCATGCGCGCTGGCAACGAAAACAATGGCCGCTCGTGAATTTGAAAGCATGAGGGAGCGTGAACTTTGGAGGCGATTTATTCTCATTTGTGCAACTATTTCGCTTGGGGGGAAGTGGATTCTAAGTAAGTAAAACCTTCTCTTTCTATCTATGTAAAAATTATTATCTCCCTCGGAGGCTGTAATGAAACGGCACAATTTAGGCCTTCATCCTACGGCCTACTATAGGCTAATTTCCATTCTTCCAATATTTTCAAAAATATTGGAAAGAATTATTTACAACAGATTATTAACATATTTGGATAAAATGCATATCCTATCCAGCAATCAGTATGGTTTCAGAAAGAATTACTCAACTTATATGGCTTTAATTGAATTAATCTATAGTCTCTCTCATTCGATTGATAACAATGAATATACTATAGGCATATTTGTTGATTTATCAAAAGCGTTTGATACTGTGGACCACAAAATTCTTATAAGTAAACTAAACCATTACGGTATCAGAGGTACACCACTTATGTGGTTTAAAGATTATTTAAGTGATAGGAAACAAACTGTGAAATTTAGTGAGACGGTCTCCTCAAAAATGACTGTAACATGTGGTGTTCCCCAAGGTTCTATCCTTGGACCACTTTTATTTCTTCTTTACATTAACGATATTGCCAATTGCTCTAATCTTCTCAATTTTATTCTGTTTGCTGATGATACTAGTTTATATCATTCCGACAGAGATTTTGCCACACTTATCCGTAAAATTAATTGTGAACTTTATAAACTGTCGGACTGGTTTAAAGCAAATAAACTTTCGCTCAATTTAAAGAAAACGAATTATATACTTTTTCGTGCAAGAAATAAACCCATTCCAAGTCGAGACAATTTAAATGTGTTTATTGACTCTATAAAAATTAAAAGGTTAGCTACCACTAAATTTCTTGGAACTTATATAAACGAACATTTAGACTGGAAACCACATATTTCACACGTTGCCCTAAGGATGGCAAAATCTATTGGCATCATAAATAAAGCATTTTATTACTAGCCCCACCAGAGGAACTTTATATTGCTCCTTGGTGTTACCATATATACAATACTGTAATATAGTTTGGGCCAAAACATACCCTACTAATCTTGATAAAATCATGAAATTGCAAAAACGTGTAGTGCGTATTATTGCTAATGCTGGATATCGAGGTCCTACTGAACCACTTTTTTCAAAATTCAAGTTACTTGATGTTTATGCCATTAATAAATTTCAAACTGGTTCTTTCATGTATAGATGATTTGACAAGTCCTCAATTTTCCCGCAACATTTTAGGAATTACTCCATCCTTAACAAAGATATTCACTGTTACGGGACGCGGAATGCCAACAGAGTTCATATCAACAAAGTCAGAACAACAACAAGAAAACTAACTCTTAAACACAGTGGATCATTGTTTTGGAACTCACTAGATAAATATATAACCGAAGCTGCTACGTTATTTATATTTCAGGCTAGACTAAGGTCCCATATTCATAAATATTGAGTATAATATAGTTTATGATTTATTTCTATATAGCCATATCTCCTTTTTCACTCAACCATTTGAATACATAGATTCTTAAAAAATCTCCTCCCCAGTTCCGTTGGTTGATCAGTGCTTGTACAAGTTCTCTCGAGCTTTCTCACTGCTCAACCTTCTGCACAACAATATTTTTTTATATAATTCAACAAATGTAAAATGGGACCAATATTTATTATAGTATACGAGTATAAGCGAATCTGTAATGTAATGTTGTGTGGTAAATAAATTGATTGATTGATTGATAACTAGGGTTCTGAGACAACCGAGTCGACCACCGAAGGTGAGATCCTCCGGAGGGGTTCTGGGGACATGCTGCCCAGAAAATTGTGGATTTTTCATATAAGCTATTTCCAGCATTTTGAGGAGTTTTCCAACAAGAAATTAACCTTACACCAGTCCCTGAAAATCAAACCAGCTGATCTTCTGGGACTGGCCAAATCGATCCCTGCAACCATGCTGTTTTGCAACATTTTTTTTCCCACCAAATACTGGGGCAGGATATTTTTTCCCACAGTTTGTTAGTGCAGGTATTTTTTTGTTCAGAATAACCTTGCAGGGAATTGTTGTCAAAATCACCCCCCACCCCTCAAAAGTTAAATGGTCGGCCCCTTAATAAACTCACCATATTACTAGTTTACAATTGTCGCGTAAAGTTGCAAACATGTTACAGCGAAATTGTATACTGATTACCCAAACTAATGATTTACTTTGCAAGACAATCTACTGCTTTTTTACTTTGAAATGATATACATAAAAATATTACTCGACTGTGATTGGTTGATTTCAGTCCAGTTAATCTCAACAGCATTGCAAAATTATGTAACAACAGTGCACAAATTTGGAGGCTGCTCGATTTACTGTTCGGAGTACTCCGGATTTTGGGAATACTAATGGCATGGAACAGAACACGGTCACAACTGTTCTGGCTGCCCCATTCAAAGTAGGGGCAGCTAGAACAGAACACGTAACACTGCCCATTTTCACGTGATTGGAAATGGAGGCGATAGATTTTGTATATCCAGTGCACACTACATAGAGTGTTATTTTGAAGGGTTAACCGCTATATATCGACTTATTTTTCACATTACTCTGTCTCGTTTGTTCTTCAGAGAAAATATATTTACTATTCCCTGCCAGTTAAGTGTGTGAAAAGCTGGGGGGGCTTTTGATTTCAACAGGGGAGAGCGAGGATGAAAACAATGACCAAATTCAAAGGCAAAACAATAGTTTAATAACCCCCTGTAATATTCCCTCTAATATTCTTCCCTAATATTCCCACCTACAGTAATATTCCTCCTAATATTATATGCTAATGCGCTAAACTGATCATGCTTTTTGTATCTGCGAATGCAGATATATTGCCATCGTGCACGTACCGGAAGTTTGTAAGCGTGCTTATATCCAACCAGCGACAGCGTATAGATGAAATGACGTAATGATACTAATTTCAAAATGGCGGTTTACTGAAGGGTGAAGCAAAGGGAAATTTGTGAATTTACGATTAAAATTATATATCAAACGCCGTCAAAACAACGTCAATTTACTAGTCTGAATATGGCAAATGTCGATAGTGCATTTTTGGCAAGCATTTGAAGGGTTTCATCATTTAATACGCAGTGGAAACGAAATGATTCGCAATTTTTGACAAGAAAATTATTGACTATAATGGACCTAATGGCATTGAGAATACTATTATGAAACTATGAAAATAATGATTCTTCCACATGTTGCCATTGTAGGTGTACATCGAGTTGTAAGTGTTGATGTTTATGTATTTCTCAATTTAACATTCTCATTGGTAACTTTAATATAAATTAGTTGAATGAAACCATAGATATCTTATATACACTAGATAGTGCATCTAATTATTCTGCAATTCAAAAATTGAAGCCGTGATTGCAGTCTCAGGTCGTTCCCATGAAATGAGAAGATTCGTATATTTTCTATTTCTTAAACACGGAACTTAAACATGAAGTTAACCCTATTCCAAATACGTTTTTAAACTATTCAAATGATGAAAGTTATTGTTGTTTTTAAGCGTTTATTACCAAGTGGGGACGACCAACATGGCCGCCATCTATTCAAATGTGGGTAACCCACTGAGCTATAAATATATGGAGAGCGCAACTATAGATACAGAAATTGAAGCCGGAAGTCGCGCGCGGCCGCCATCTTACTGTGACCACCTTGAGGAGTGAGCTATTGTGATTAATACGATATTTTCAACTGTTTTGTTCTGTTATCTCGCAATAGAGGAACAAATCAAGTCAAATATGGTATTTTAAGCAAAAGCACATGTTCAAGAATGTTGGGGGACCTCTTTTACATTCAAATTAACTCAATCGTAAAGAAACGTGTCTATATTTTTGACGACGTTTCTGAGTGCGACTGAGATGAATCATGAATACAGTCGTGACAACTCCTTTCAAATGGGAATTTCTGATAGAGATCGGTGAATTATGCCATAAGTTAACACATGAGAAATTGGTCATGAACTTTATTGTTTTGGAAATGGTGAATTTTATATGGACAAGATCATATTATACTCATATCACCTCATATTTGTTTCTATCAACGCAAACAATTTATGTCGCTTGTGGGATTTGGTAAAGGAACAAATGATTCAGGATGGTAGAAAAAATAGCAGGTGCGTTGTAGTGATCTTATTTATGTTAATGGTGGGTGTTTAAACGCAATGCCTTGTGAGAATATATACCATACCATCCCTGCTTGTGTAATATGTTCCTTATTAAAGTCATAGTCATGATTATTAATTATCACTCTTCTGAGAAGACCTCAATGGTGTTTTATTCCAAAGAAGCAGATTAAACTTAATAAATTTGAAAGAAATTGAAAGTTGTAAAATAATGGTATCTCATTTCTGTGCTTTTCAGATCCTATAGAGACAGTATAAAGTGAAGATGGAACAATGCTGCAAACAGTTACTTTCAGTTGCATGTCTATATATGCATTATATTGCATTGTGTAAAAACAATTTAATTATAAAGGGTCTCTAGTATTATAGGATCTGTGTGAAATCTAACAGCCTAATCACAAAAAATGTATTGGTTATAAAACATTGTTTGTTGACTGAATACTGCAACCTGCTGAGATCATTTTAGCTTTGTCTTTTCTTTATGGAGTAAATCAGGCTTTTAGGTTTCAAGAAATTGTGACATTGTTATATGTTCTGCCCTCAATAATACAGATCAATTAATAAACAGCATAATATGTATATTTTATGAGACTGACTGCTGCCTTGACACACCTACACACATTACAATTGCATTAAAATACACTACAGTACTGCTTACAAACTTTTACTTTAGTCATTTTACAGTAACTACTTTTAGTCATTTTACAAAACGTAAAAAGACAAAACTATTAAAGGTGATCTACAGTCCGATCTGCGCATGTGCACAAATGAGCCCACTTTTTATGATACAAACAGTTTAACTATGTTTTGAGTTCTTGAAAAGCCTGATTGTTGTTTCTTGATCATTTATTATACTCTAGAAGCTTGAAAATATAAATAGTTGTCGAATAAAGCTCAATATTTTGGACACAAAAATGTAAACAAAGGCTTTGTTTACATACGGACTGTAGATCACCTTTAAGAAACGAATGAATTAAGGCGCCGACCATTTAACTTTTGAGGGGGGGTGATTTACTGCTGGCAAGGAATTTTTTTCTGGGATCGTTATGTGCAAGTTGTTTTCTATCCCATCACCATGTATGTTTTTTTTCCACTCTCTTTCGCAGCATTTTTTTTTTCAATAGATTATACTATTGGGTCATTCCAGAAAACATCCATACCACCCCCACAGAGGAAATAGGAAGTTAACCCCCTACCCCCTTCGGATTTCCTAATACATTTACTACTAGAAAATACATGTATGCACAAACCCTCGCCTTCCTGACAAAACCATTGTATTTTCGAATATGATCGAAGTTCTAAAGTAGTTGTCATGGTAACACGATAATTCTGTAAGAATATTCTTACAAATGAAAAATCGCCTAAAAATATCACTTTTAATTACAAAATTATTAATTTCCCAACATATATATGTTCGGTATGTTATTATACGTAATATAAGCCTCAATATAAGGTAAAATTCAACCACAAACGCTTCGAAGCAAAACGTTTTAAAGTGCTGTTTAACTAAACTGCCTTTAATTAAATGGCTTTATCGATAAACTTTGAGTTTGCAATAAAATGATTTTAAATTCTCGCTTGCAAATAACTTTGCTTTCTTTTTTATTTAAAAAATTCAATATAATAAAAAAGTGAATCAATATTAAAGATACACTGAGCGAAATTATATTCTGTCTTGTTTAGTTGTTTCATATACGCAAAGGCCGTCGGGTTTTAAAGCCATTATAAAATCAATATTTAAAACAAACTTACCTTCGTTAACGTCGGCTCCCTTCTTTTAGCCGATTCTTTCGAAGTTTCTTTCTGAGAGAGCTTTTGAAATTTACAAAATATTGCAAAAATGCGAGAAAAAATGAAATATATTCGCACGAAATTTATCAATCATGAATCATCAAATCAAGAAATGTTTGCTATTTCGCTGTCGTCATGCAGTCGTTATAATGCAAACTTTAAATTGGACCAATCAGTGTTCGCTATTCATGACAGTGCGCCATATTTTTGAGGTCAGTGAGGATGACCACCCACCCAACACCGTTGGTGACCCACGCCCGCGATATTTGATGAACTTTAGACTCCGCTAATGCTTTCGTTTCCCCGGGTGTAAATAGCCGGGGGGAATTAGTACCCTCGCACGGCGCTTCGCGCTGTCGGCTCGGGGATTATCAGAAACAATTTTTTCTCCCCTCCCCCTCCGGACGGCAGAAATTTCCTCCGTGAGGGGAGTATGGATCTTTTCTGGAACAACCCATTTAGATTCTTTGATTATAGTTAACGTTGAGTTTTCTAGCTTCATGCATTGCTTTTAATAATACATATTGCTATGAGGTATAACATTTGGTTCAGGGCTTCTTTTAAGGCAGGGCCATAGGAAGCTCTTTTCGATTGGGGGGGGGGCTGAAAGCGAGGGCTGATGGCCCGAGGAAATTTTTAAATGTAAAGTCTCTGAAGTGCCATTTCCTGGACTTTGGGGAAGATTTGACAGAATTCTGATGGTCAGAAACCAGCGTTTTAGTATGTTGAAATTTACAATTTAGAAGTACTAAATGGATGAAGGCGTATTTAATGAACTATATATTGGATAAGTTGCAGGAAAATATGAGTAATATCTTCATCCTTTGCAGTTTGTCATGGATTAAATGATAAAGGTCTGCATGATTTTGAAAATGATTATTAGCAAATTATTGGGGGGGGGGGGGAATTGCAACCCCCACCCTGGTTGCTACGGCCCTGTAAGGATGTGTAACTGGAAGGGACATATTTAGCGGGGGACCTGGAGAAGTTCCGGTCGGCAAGTATGTGTTGCTGCAGCTACTTGCAGCATATGTATGCATAGTTTATTAACTAATAAGTATGCGCCATAGGGCAGCATATCAGGCTATAGTGATACCTAGGATTCTGAGACAACCGAGTCGACCATCAAAGGTGGGAGCCTCTAGAGGGGTCTGGTGGCATGCCCCCCCAGAAAATTTTGGATTTCTTCAAGCTCACTTTCATGAGTTTTCCAACACGAAATTAACCTTACACTAGTCCCTGAAAATCAAACCAGCCGATCTTCTGTGACTGGTCAAATCGATCCCTGTAACCATAGTGTTTTGCAACATTTTCCCACCAAATAATGGGACAGGATATTTTTCCCTCTGTTAGTGCAGGTTTTTTTTTGTTCAGAATAGCCTTGCAGGAATTTTTTTCAAAATCAACTCCCCCCCCCCCTCATACAAGGCAGTTAAACTTTATTTGGCAAAACACGCTAAATGAGTATTTGGCAACAAACTGATCTCAGCAGGTTGCAGTATTCAGTCAACAAACAATGTTTTATAACCAATACATTTTTTGTGATTAGGCTGTTAGATTTCACACAGATCCTATAATACTAGAGACCCTTTACAATTAAATTGTTTTTACACAATGCAATATAATGCATATATAGACATGCAACTGAAATTGTTCCATCTTCACTTTATACTGTCTCTATAGGATCTAAAAAGCACAGAAATGAGATACCATTATTTTACAACTTTCAATTTCTTTCAAATTTATTAATTTTAATCTGCTTCTTTGGAATAAAACACCATTGAGGTCTTCTCAGAAGAGTGATAATTAATAATCATGACTATGACTTTAATAAGGAACATATTACACAAGCAGGGATGGTGTGGTATATATTCTCACAAGGCATTGCGTTTAAACACCCACCATTAACATAAATAAGATCACTACAACGCACCTGCTATTTTTTCTACCATCCTGAATCATTTGTTCCTTTAACAAATCCCACAAGCGACATAAATTGTTTGCGTTGATAGAAACAAATATGAGGTGATATGAGTATATTATGATCTTGTCCATATAAAATTCACCATTTCCAAAACAATAAAGTTCATGACCAATTTCTCATGTGTTAACTTATGGTATAATTCACCGATCTCTATCAGAAATTCCCATTTGAAAGGTGTTGTCACGACTGTATTCATGATTCATCTCAGTCGCACTCAGAAACGTCGTCAAAAATATAGACACGTTTCTTTACTAGTTTCATATTAATCTGACACTGCAATCGAGCAACGAAAAATTCGTTGGCTCGAGCGGGATTTGAACTCGCATCTTCGGGTATCTAGACCGAATTTTTCGTTGCTCGATTGCAGTGTCAGATTAATATGAAACTAGTTTTCCTATCTCTGAGGATGGTTCTGAAATAGAATTGAAACGTTTCTTTACGATTGAGTTCATTTGAATGTAAAAGAGGTCCCCAACATTCTTGAACATGTGCTTTTGGTTAAAATACCATATTTGACTTGATTTGTTCCTCTATTGCGAGATAACAGAACAAAACAGTTGAAAATACCGTATTAATCCCAATAGCTCACTCCTCAAGGTGGTCACAGTAAGATGGCGGCCGCGCGCGACTTCCGGCTTCAATTTCTGTATCTATAGTTGCGCTCTCCATATATTTATAGCTCAGTGATTTTTAATGCGTAAGCAGCAATGGCTCATCCTGTAGAGTGCTCAATATGACACAAAGGCCATAGAGCAATGTGGAATGCGCAATGAGTAATGAGGAATGCGTAATGAGGTCGACACGTTTTACTTGGCTCTATACTTCTGGGTTATTTTGTCTCTTCAATTGCTGTTTCTTGGCAGATTTTTACTGGTTAAAATGTGAAGAATCAAGTGGAGGACAATGTGGCCTCACCGGAATAGCTGATCCTACGGTTCAAAGCGAGAAATTGGAAAAATTATTACAACAGTGGAACCAGTCGGGCGAATTATTTACCCAATGTCGAACTTTATACCTGCCTATGGTTTGGAAGCCTCGGCAATGCAGATTTTGTGATGCAATATGTGATATCTGCTCTTGAGGCGGGTTTTACCAACAATATTGTGTCTGTGAGCGGTATTTTTCCACCAAATGATATATTTATAAATCTTTCTAAGCTTTAATTGGGAAAGTTTGACCCCTGTATTATTAGATTAATATTATGCACAAATGGTACAAAGCACATTATACGTTTATTAAGATTAAGATCATCAAAGTTTTCAAAGTGCCGCGTTCTTTACTACCCTAACTCTGTTGCCTCG
>CACRXK020018115.1:0-10159 GCA_902702795.2 Paramuricea clavata
TTCCAGCACTACCATATCACTGCCTGACCCTGAAGGTGGTTTACACTTTTTCAGATAACGCGAAAAAGTAGTGCGAATACTTTCGTATCTTTGTTTGCCCGAATCGACACAGACGACACTCACTCCTTCCCCTTCATGCAACGTTGCAATCTGTTTCCACGCATTACTTTTCAAATTTTTATCTTTAAATTGGGCGCTACTTCTGTTATATATACATGGGAACTCTCTCACTATTTCCATGAAAGCGGTATCATCACCATTTGATGATTTAACTGCAAGTGATTCTAGGTAGTCCGCCATTTTGAATTTACGCAATAATCACACGTGTCGGATTTCATGTTCACACTTGTCCAAACGTGTCATAATCAATCCCGGATTGTCGTAGATTGTCGGGGATATCCTACAAAATAGAAACCATTCCGATTCGCCCGACATCCGCGATATTATTGCCGACTGTTTGGGATATCGTTGTGAGTATGTTCTCACTTCTCGCTAAAACACTGGTACTATCGGTGATGCTCAAAAATAACGATTCTTCCGACTATTGCGACCAGTGTGAACCAGGCTTTAGGATGTCATTTTCTTAGGATATAAATATCTTAGGATATTATTATCTTAGGATATCAGTATCTTAGGATATCAATATCTTAGGATATCATTTTCTTAGGATATCAGTATCTTAGGATATCAGTATCTTAGGATATCATTATCTTAGGATATCAGTATCTTAAGATATCATTATCTTGGGATATCAGTACCTTAAGATATCATTATCTAAGGATATCATTTTCTTAGGATATCAGTATCCTAGGATATCATTATCTTAGGATATCAGTATCTTAAGATATCATTATCTTAGGATATCAGTATCTTAGGATATCATTTTCTTAGGATATCATTTTCTTAGGATATCAATATCTTAGGATGACATTTTCTTAGGATATAAATATCTTAGGATATCATTATCTTAGGATATCAGTATCTTAGGATATCAATATCTTAGGATATCATTTTCTTAGGATATCAGTATCTTAGGATATCAGTATCTTAGGATATCATTATCTTAGGATATCAGTATCTTAAGATATCATTATCTTAGGATATCAGTATCTTAGGATATCATTATCTTAGGATATCAGTATCTTAGGATATAATTTTCTTAGGATATCAGTATCTTAGGATATAATTATCTTAGGATATCAGTATCTTAAGATATCATTATCTTAGGATATCGGTATCTTAGGATATCAGTATCTTAGGATATCAATATCTTAGGATATCAGTATCTTAGAATATCAATATCTTAGGATATCAGTATCTTAGGATATCAGTATCTTAGGATATCAATATCTTAGGATATCAGTATCTTAGGATATAATATCTTAGGATATCATACAGTTATATCTTAGGATATCATACAGCATCTTAGGATATCATACTGTATCTTAGGATATCATTGTTCTTAGGATATCAATATCTTAGGATATAATCCCTATCTATTCATTGGGATACATTTAGTTATGCAAATTTTTTGTTCGCCTAATCCCTTAATTACCTACACGCCACCTAATGACTTCGCAACACATAACAACGCAACATTTGCAAAGTTTAAAACATGCTTATTGATACAAATAACAGTTAAAAGATATCAAGTTCGCCTGTTAAACCGTAAGCAGACTGGAGAAATGTATATTCATGACCGCGAAAAAGTGCTGAGCTCAGCGAAAATAATGACTGTTCGTCTGAACATGTCAACGACCGCCCGTAATAATATCCATTTATATCCATTAGAATCCTAAGATATAGAAATCGCTTGACAATTATATATCATGACCTCTAACTTCCATGTGTTTATAGAACTCTAGACAGCAATATATTCTCTCGTATATGGACCCCATATGTTGCTGATCATTACAAGTTCCTTGACATAAAAATCAAATAAACTATGCTTACACCAAACACGTAATTATATCCCTATCTATCCATTGGGATACACTTAGTTATGCAAATTTTTTTGTTCGCCTAATCCCTTAATTACCTGCACGGCACCTAATAACTTAGCAACACATAACAACGCAGCAAAGTTTAAAACATGTTTCTTAATACAAATAATAGACCAAAAATATTACAACTAAGACTGTTAAATTGTTCTACAGGTTTTTTCCTTCAAGTATTCTATCTGACTCGGTCATCTTGACCGTGTAATATATCACGACACGCAAGCAGTATAAACAAATCTGCATCCTTTGGTTAGTTCATGCAGAGGAGCGGCGATATCCGCAAAATTACGGACATACTTGCGGTAGTAGGAGGCCATTCCCACAAATGCTCTGACATCCGACAACGAAGACGGTGTCGGAAAATCTTGTACGGCTTGGACTTTCTCTGGGTTTGGATGGATTCCCCTTGCGGATACAATATGTCCCAAAAACTGAACCGATTCACGTCCGAACTGACATTTCGTTCCCTTGAGCTTCAAACCAGCTGCTTTGATTCGATGCAAAACCTCTTCCAAAATCTTCTGGTGTTCCTCCCAGGTGTCAGCAAAGATAATGATGTCATCGATAAATACCAGACAGCCGCTCATCCCATGGAGAAGTTTCGTCATCATTCGCTGAAAGGTGGCTCGGGCGTTTGTGAAGCCGAAGGGCATAACAGTAAACTCGTAATGATTTGGGCTAACTGTGAACGCGGTTTTAGGAATATCCTCTTCTCTCAGAGAGATCTGCCAGTAGCCTGAAGCCAAATCTAACGTGCTAAAGAAGCGTGCTCCACCGAGTTTGTCAAGGATCTCATCCACTCGTGGCATTGGAAACGCATCCTAAACGCCGAAAATTGACACAGAAACGATAATCACCGTCCTTCTTGGGGGCTATTACAATTGGAGAGGACCACGGGCTGTCGCTCGGCCTAATGAGTCCTCGAGCAAGCATTTCATTAACTTGATTATTCACCACTTTGTTTAAATGGACAGGTATTCTGTATGGTCGTTGTTTGACTGGTCGACTGTCCCCAGTGTCAATAGAATGTTCAGCATCATTAGACCATCCCAAAGGATCATCCGGTCCATTTACAAACACGTCTGCATATTTCTCCAGCAGAACCGATAATTTGTTGATAGTTGGCGCAGCTGCTTCAATAAGCAGTCGCGTCTCCCCCGAGTCCCATGACAAAAGTTCCTGTGCAATGTTAACAACCATTCCGTTCGCTTTCAAGAAATCGGCGCCGAAGGTATACTGGTTCTGCATATTTACTACCACAAAAGTGTGGACTACATTTAAACCGTTCACTCTTACATGAATATCAGTCATGCCAATCACGTGCAAGTTCTCTTCACCAACTCCTCGTGCCCTTTAACCTTTTCGGTGAGGACTCAACGCTTTCCTTTAACTGGCGCACCACTGTTGACTCGCTGCTAGATACGTTCTCTCTCTGAACTCTCGTCAGGTTCACATCATGATCAGCATTTGGACTTGACAGCTCGGGTGTGTGCAATCTTGACGGTCTCCTCGTATTTCAGGCTCGGTCTTTGCAATAGCTCCCGTTTGAGCGCAGGAGACGATCCTTCAATAAATTGTTGTTTTAAAAGCGTATCTCTCTCGTCATTCCCGACATTAGGGATCGCTCGGCTGAGCAATGTTTCCAACCCATACGCGAAAACTTGAATGTCCTCTCCAGGCTTGCGCGCACGTCGACGAAACTCCATCATAGCAATATGTTTGCTTGTTTCATCGCCGCCGAACGCTTCCTTTATCGCTGCTATAAGGACTTTGAAATCTTCCTTCTTGTCGTCTCAAAGCCGCTCGAACACTACAAACGCTTTGCCCGATAATAGCGTCGGTAAACGCTTCAACATTTCATCCTCTTTCCAACCATTTGCCGTCGAACACAGCTCGAACTTTCGTAACCACAGTCCAAAATCACCGTCTGAAAATGTTTCAGGAACAAATAACAAATTTGCTCTTGTTGTCGCTGTTGATGTAGTCATCCTGGTCACGGCACCAATGTAATATATCACGACACGCAAGCAGTATAAACAAATCACTTTATTTAATCCTATTCTAGTTCCCTGCACTCAATGCACTATATTCTTGTCCTGTATATTGTCTAGCAATCCAGTTTGTTATTGTCATCCGATATCCTTTCTTGAACCTTGCACGCGACCTTTATTAATTATTAGACACCTTCGTATACTACAACCGTATATATATATATATATATATATATATATATATATATATATATATATATATATATATATATATATATATATATATATATATATATATATATATATGTATGTACGTAGGTTTGCTAAATAGGATAGGATAGGATAAAACTTTATTTGACTACGCTGGCCACTTCAACCATAGCTGCTTTCCAAGTGGGGCGTAGATAAATGTCACAAAAATATATAAAATACAAAATCACTAAGAAAATTAAGAACTACGAATACAAATACATATTACAAAACAAATGGCATACAAAACTCAAATAGCTAATTCGTCAGACTAACAGAGGAAATATTTCTATTGAAAGAATTTAAAGATTCGCTGTTTCTTACTTGTTCAGGAATGCTATTCCAGATTTTAACCCCACTATATCGAAAACATTTTCTGCCATACTCGGTATTTGGTCGTGGCAGAAAGAGAGACGAATTTGAACCTCGTAAATTATAACTGTGGATATGGTTAGAATTCTGGAACATTGATGAGAACCTCGATGGTGCCAAATTATTGACAACCTTAAACATGAGACGGGCCATATTATGTTTTCGCCTTTCTTTTAAGCTTAGCCACCCTAATTGATCGAGGGCCAGTTGAGATTGCCCAGGCTCATCTTTAAAGTTCATTATAATTCTAGCACATCTGTTGTGAAGTTTTTGTAGTCGTTCAGACTGGCCTCTATTAATGGAATTCCAAACTTCACAACAGTAGTCGAAATGGGGTTGGACAAGACCATAATAGACCGACTTCAAAGTATCAGAATTAGTGAAATCCTTTATCTTTTTCATGGCACTTATTCCAGAAGATATTTTTTTAGAAATTTGGTCAATATGACTGTCCCAAGTTAAAAATTGATCAATTTTGACTCCAAGAGTTTTTGTAACTTGAACCCCTTTAATTGGTTCATCTCCAGTAAAAACACGCGGTTGTTCTTCTAACGTGTTAATATTGTGGCGTGATCCAATCAAAAGATATTCCGTTTTGACAAGGTTAAGAGAGAGCCTGTTCGATAGAAGCCATTCTCTGATATTATTGAGATCGACATTAACGGCCACCTCCGCTTCCTTAACTGATTTACCGGACACTGTAATGTTAGTATCGTCGGCGAACATGCGTGCTGTAGAGTGTTGTAAACAATTCGGCAAATCATTGATATATATTAAAAACAGAAGTGGACCCAAAATTGAACCCTGAGGAACGCCATATTTTAGATATTTTAGTGTGGAAAGTTCCCCATTTACTTGACATTTCTGAGATCGATCTGATAAGTACGATTTGAGAAGCATAAGAGGCGTGTTCTTAATACCATATAACTCTAGTTTAGCCAGTAAAATGTCGTGGTTTACCGTGTCAAATGCTTTTTTAAATCGAGAAAAACGGCAAGATTATACAAACCACGATCCATATTAACATACCACTTATCAGTACAATCAAGCAAAGCAGTGGACGTGGAATTGGCGGCTTCCCTTTGAACTCCATAGGGGGTCTTTTACTACTTGCGGGGATAGAATCCATGCCTGTCGATTTTGAGGTTTTAAGATTACTTTATAACAAAAGAAATACTTCCTATTCGCTTATTTCAGACAGAGTAAATAGAGTCACTGGACTAGCACCGAGATTTGCTGACAGGTCCAGAGCATCATGGTCAATTTCAGCGGATAGTTTTTGCCCAATGCTCATGAAGAAGTCATTAAAGGCCTCCCCTATCGTTAAATTATCAGAAATAATAATGTCGCCTATTTTTAATTGGGGAATGTTGTTTGATTTAAAATTCTTACCCAAGATGTGATCAATATGGTGCCAACTTTGTTTAGGATCTTTAGTCTGAGCACAATCCTCAAACTTGTCGCAAAAATACCTGTTTTTAGCTTTGTACAATTCAGAGTTAACTTTATTGCGAGTGTCTTTATACTTCGCCCAGTGTAATTGATAATCAAATTTTACCGCTTTCTTTTTGTGGAAATCTCTTGTTTTCATCAAATTTTTGATATTTGGAGTAATCCAAGGAAGTGAGTTGCCTCGGATTCTCATGCATCGAAATGGTGCATGTAGATCAAGTATTTTCAAGTAAAAAGATTTTAATAGTTGCCAACAAGAGTTTGGATTTTCATATTGTGCCACATTTTCCCATGGCATCTGTGATAGATCATTAAGAAAGTCCGTAGCATTGAAATTTTTAAAGTTCCGAACATATCTAACATTTTGTCGAGATTTTGGAGTAAAAAATTTTCTAACGGCAAAAATCAAACTGTGATCGGATATACCAAGATGAACTCCGGATTTTACAATATTTTCTTTCTTATTAGTAAAAATCAAATCGATCAAGGTTGCTGACGTTCTCGTTACCGGCCTTGTGCATGGGTTCGTTAATTAACTGCTCAAGCTGGTAGACGCATGAAAGAAATTACAGTCTTACGCGTGTGAGCATCAGGAGAAAACTTACTAACATCACAATTTAGATCACCCATGTCGATGGAAAAATTATATCAGAAAGCAAAAGAAGAAGGTGTACCAGAGCTTTTTCACTTTGCTTGCCTTTTGTTTCGAAGGTATCGGATTATATATGAACACTGCGATTGCTATTGCTAAAATCCAGAGATTTTGAGATAGGAAAGCAATCATTTTGCTACCCAACTTAGGATTGTGCTTAGCATATTAATTAACGGTACTAGGCTTGGTAAGGCGTTTTTCGCTAATCTTGCCAGCTCGCAGCAACAGCTCCTTTTCCCGCCACAACCACAGTCGTAATTATTCCCGCAATGGATATGACGATGGAGCTAACAATTTCTAAATTTTCGTTTGCCCAGGCTCGGAATTTTTCAAATCCCACGCGAACGTTATCTCTGATGATTTCCCTAAATTTTCTTTTACCTTCTTCCGATTCTGGAACAATCCTTGCTTCATCTATCAATGATTCCACGAGATCCTTAGCCCCTCGGAACACCTTTAACCGCTCTTCGTCCGTTTCGGTTTCCAATTTGTCTTTGTAATTCTTTTCTCAAATATTTTTCAGTGTAATTGATTTCCTTTGAATGGATTCACTTTAAGAGGAGATTTTTTTGTATGTTACGTAACACCTGGTAACACGCGCTCAAAACTAATGCGTATAATATGTCACTTGAGGTTATGAATCAATTCAAAATTTTTATTTTTCGATACTTTTCTCAATCGGCAAACTAACTCTATAAACTAGAGAATAAAGTTAAAACAAAGTAATTTTCAGAGGAACGCCAAAAAGATTTTAGGTTTTGAACACTTTTCATTGCAAATACGTCAAGTGACATTGAAAAAAATTGCCTCTTAACAGTTAAATGTTCAGTGTTCATATTTTTGTTTATTTTTTCACGAAATAAAATGGGTTGTCTTTCATCAAAACCAGTCGATACAAGAAAAGTATAACAAAAACCATCAGAAAAAGATGTTTACGGAGGTGAATAGGTTTTCGGATCGTCGGATTTCACAGAAAAAATTGTTCGGAGTCGGATCTGGTGAATATTTTACACGGATTTGCGGATCTTATTAATACAGCGGATTGGGGATTTATCTAATATTTTGGATCAGATCGTGGATTTAGCTTCGTTTGATTGGTTTGAGATTCGTCAATGACATGTGAGCGTATAATAAACGAATATCCCGCATGCATATTACTTCAATGTTTTTCAACGGGGCAGGGGCGAAACTAGCCCCTTTTAATTTGGGTGTATCTGCCAGAATTGCCCTGCCAAAACCGATGATGCCCTGCAGCAAATTTTTATTTCAGGCCACTATTTTTCCCAAAAATGTCGGCAAGCAGGGGTGGGGGTTGAAAACATTTTTCCGGACATTGAAAAACGGTCAAAAAATTTTTACCGACACAAACCAGTTAAATTAAGGGTCAAAAAATGTTTTCCCTACAAATTCCTGTTAAAACATGGGTGAAATATCTGTACGTGATTTAGGTCTATATAAATTCTATTCAATCCCGCCGAAAGCCCTGTAAGTTACTTAATAACTCTACATTCTATTATTTAAAATCTTTGATTGCTCTGCCAATCCAGATGATTCGCCCTGCCAATCCAGATGATTCGTATTTTGGGGGTGTCACACCCCCATACCCCCCCCCCCCCCCCCCCCCCCCCCCCCCCTCAAGTTTCGTCCCTGCAACGGGGATCTTCTGAGAAACACAATTAATTTGTGATGTTGACTCTCCTGAATAAATAATGGAATGTTGTAAAAGACGGACTGGACTGGACAGGGAAAACGCGGACTAAGTCCGTGTTTTACAAATCGCGGACTGAATTTGTAAAACACGCACTGGACTGGACAGAACTGGGAAAACGCGGACTGAGTCCGTGTTTTGCAAATCGCGGACTGAGATTTATCGAATGCTATTCCTGGCACATATTTGTTTCTTTATTTTCTTAGCCGTCTCACCTCTGCCTCTGTTCCCCATACTTTTTTCATCAGTTTAAGAATTGGGAAAAAATAGAAAATGTGCAGTCATTAAACTTTACTGATTCCTTGCATTCAGAGATGCCGAATTTGATCAATGAAAGTCGTTTTCCTGAAATACCGTGAAATTTGTAAGTCCAGCCATGAGACCTGGAATTCAGCCCCAAACTGACCTATATAGCTGGAGACTCACAGGTATATAAACCGTGAACTTTTACATATATATTAATATATAAATATAATAACATACAAGCACTGATCATTTATAGATAATACAAAGAATTCGCCATACTTTCGAGCTGGTTTCCACAACACGTTAATTAAATTGAATGCATTTAATAAATATTATTATTATTATTATTATTAAAGTCTTTATTGTCTAGAGTCACAACAGACGTGCAACTTTACAAATGTCAAATTCCTATTTGTTACAGTTAAAAAAAATTTGATCTATCTTAATTAATTATATAAAAGTTAAAAATAGTTAAAAAGACATCTATTTATAAAGGATCGTTTAAATCGCTCCGTTTTAATTTGAGGTAAAATAAAGTTATGTTCCCTTTGTCTTAAGATCCTTTGTTTACACACAGGAAGCAATTCATGTAGGGCATGTTTTGGATTCGATACGATTTTGCTGAATAATTTTCTGTCTCTCTCCTCGATCACTTCAGATATCTTAATACTCTTTGTCGTATATCCATAACGATAAGCCCGCCGGAAAAACTTGTCTATACGATCCAAATATTTCTTTTGGAGTGCAGAGCCCCACACTTCAATGCAATAGTAAAAGAGTGACATGATTAGCGAATCGAATAATTTGCTTAGCTGATCTGCAGAGTAACCATAGCATCTACACACTCTCAATATGTACATACGCCCGCTGGCCTTCGTCAGAAGATCATCGATATGAAGATCCCAGCAACATGGATTTTCCTGAAATGTGACACCTAATAATTTCAACCAGCTCTTTCGTTCAATGCCTACAATCGGTGCCGGTAACGGTTTCATAGACCCACCGTGCACAACCATTTCCCACGTTTTAGAAAGATTTAATGTCATTTGATTTGCGTCCGACCAATTCTGAACGCTTTCCACCTCAGCCTCAGCAGAATCCGATCCTGATTTTACTGGAGCACTTGTCGTTATATCGTCAGCAAATTTAACCAATAGGTTATTTTGCGTATCCATGGGTTTTATATCATTAACCATCAACGAAAATAGAAAGGGACCCAAAACCGTACCCTGCGGTACGCCTTTGTTGATATCAACATAAACAGTTTCTATGCCATCAACAACAACTCTTTGTTTTCTGTTGGCCAGAAAACTAATAATCCAGTTTATAGTATACGGATTAATTTCGAGTGTTTTCAATTTTTCACAAATAATGTTATGGGATACCGAGTCAGTCAAACGCTTTCTTATAGTCAAATGATGTTACCCTAACAGAGTCTGCACCTTCATCCAGCCACTTGAGCCAATGATGCAAACACATAATCAGAGCA
>CACRXK020018116.1:0-10158 GCA_902702795.2 Paramuricea clavata
GATGTAATTTTCTTGCAAATATTCTCAGTGTTAGTTTTCCAAGATAAATGCTGGTCAATTGTCACTCCAAGAGTTTTGGATTCATAAACTTGTTTAATTGACTCGTTTTCAATTTTCACATTTAGTTGCAAATTTGAAATATTTTTTATCATTTGTTTTGAACCAATTAACATAAACTCAGTCTTAGCAACATTTAGACTAAGTTTATTTGCAATTAGCCATTTCCTAAGTTTTTCCAAATCAGAATTCACTGCAGTTTCAAGATCAGTAATAGAGTCTCCAGAAACTGTCAGGTTCGTATCGTCAGCAAACAACCGAGGTTTTGTTTTATCCAGGCATTGAGGCAAATCGTTAATATATAACAGAAAAAATAGGGGCCCTAAAATAGAGCCTTGTGGTACACCACATTTGATCAATTTCTCTGATGAAACAGATCCTTGTATTTGGCATTTTTGGTTTCTATTTGAGAGATATGATTCTAGAAAAGACAGAGCTTGTCCTTTTATTCCGTAAAGCTCTAATTTTTTCAATAATATTTGATGGTCGACAGTATCAAATGCTTTTTTTAAGTCAATTAAGACTACCAGGTTAAACATTTTGCGGTCTAAATTCATATACCAATCATTTGTACAGTCAAGTAATGCTGTAGCTGTAGAGTGAAATTTACGAAAACCGAATTGACAGTCACCCAGAAGGTCAAATTTGGTTAAATAATTGTATAGCTGATCGTACAGAATTCCTTCCATAATTTTGCTAATGACAGGCAGAACTGAAATTGGTCTGTAATTTCCTGGCAGGTTTCGTTGGCCATTTTTATAGAGAGGTATTACTCTAGCCGTTTTCCATTCGTGAGGGAAAAGGGATAGGATAATAGCTTGATTGAAAATATATGTGAGTGAATCTGAAATAGCAGGTGCAGCTATTTTAATAATTTTACTGGAGATCTTATCAACGCCGGTGGCTTTGTTGCTAGAAAGACCATGTAAAAGATGGTAGACATTGCTGACAGTGACTGGCTGGAATGCACTGAATTCTGATTTAGCCTTTTCAATATATGTTTGAAAGTTCGAATTTGGAGTATCAATTTTGCTAGCTAGATCAGGGCCAATATTTGAAAAATAATTATTAAAGCCCTCCGCAATATCTTTGGTATTTGTCAAACTATTTTCACCTAATTTTAACTCATTTACTACTGTTGGTTTGCTTTGCCTACCTAGTATATCGTTTATAGTTTTCCAAGCCGCCTTAGGGTTGCATTTTTGATCAGAAATTTTAGTGATCAGAAATTTTAGTGGTTTTGAAGCGGTGAAAGAATGTTGGCAAGAAACTTAGAAGTGTTGTAGAGTGCTGTATTCCTACAAGTAACGATTGGGCAAAGAGGATTGTTGGGTTTGTGGTGTTTCACAGATCCTCGTATAGCAGGGTGGTATACCGTCAGTGGAATGTAGTTTAAAGTACGTATGTTGGTCAAGTTTTTGTTCCGCAAACCTACACACATTGGACGATACTTAGACTATAATTCACACCATGACAAACAACACAAAATTAGCACTACACAAACTCTACTACACAGAGCAGCAACATTACCTAATACTGACCAAGGAAAACAACAAGAACGAATTCATGTAACTAACACGTTAATCTCAAACGGTTATCCCAAAAAATTCGTGGAGGAAATTGAACGCAAGAGAGCAAATAAACAAGAGTTTGTACCACCACCCGAAGATTTGGTTAGAATATTTTTTGAATGTGTTGAGCCGAAGTTGAACTGTATATCAGAGGCCTCACAGAACCTCTCAAACGACTTCTGAACCAACATGATATCCGAGTCATGTCAAAACCCCTGTATACCTTGGAAAAAATTTTCCTTCGCCAAAAGACCGACCACCCGCAGAAAACCAAACTAATGTTATCTATCAAATTGGTTGCTTGGGCTGCCCATGGAACTACATCGGTGAGACAGGCAGAGCTTTCAACACCAGAAAAAAGGAACATGTGAGGAATGTTAAACAATTCAAGGACGGGTCTAACATCGCTAAACATGCTTGGTCAAATGATCATAAAATTCTTGTTAATATAATATCATCATATATCTATAACGTAGGCGGAGCGGAAATGTTTAATTGTTTTTGCATGTAATTGTAAACCAATGTTTTTCCATGTAATTCATTATCACTTGCCCGTTGAAGACTGCAGACTGGCAGTCGAAAGCTCGTTTCAATAAAATTTTTTATAAACCAGAGAACGTCCAAACTATTAATATGAATAATCCTGGTTACGCTTCTACCATTTTTAAAAGAACACTTACTGTTGAATAAAAACGTATATTTATTTAACACATTAATTGCTCAGCATAAACAATACACAGTTTACAATGACGTACATATATACCTGCGTTAGTTACTTTCGTCCAAGCTGCTGAATTTAAATATGGTTTTATTTCCAATATGTCATAATTTAGTACTTCTGGCAGGGGGTGATCATCATCAAGATGAATTTCATTCTCTGAAAGAGGTATATTAAGCTTCTTGCACTTCTGAATGGCTGTAGTTGGAATTCCAAACAATTTGAGTACTGCCAGGACTGTAAAAATGTAGATGAAACAGAAAAACATAAATTAATTTTGTATTTCACGTCTATTCTTCCTCATGCATTATAAGAGTGTTAGATATTCGTATAGACTAGACCACTTAAATTATTAAAATTGTTAAGAATATAAAAAACTATAGTTACGTTTATGACTAAGTACATGTTTTAAAGTGACTTACAATACCTTTGAAAAAAAGTGAACAAATATCCTGGTTGGTTGGTTTCATGAATCGCACATTGCCTGTACGCTTTCGTTTCTTCTTTGTGGATTTAAACATTCGTTGTACTTCAATATTTTTGTTTGCCGGGGTATTCTTCGTCACTTTCAACTGCAGTAGGGGCTTCCTTTTACAATAAATATAGATGGTGTGCAGCATTAAGTTGCTTATCAAGCTGCTGTAATGCTTCTTTATCATTACATTCCTCATTTTGTTGCAACAGAAGGAGTTTCCCCTTAATTGCTTGCTTCAGTGTTGTGGTGTCACTGTTAGTATCTCTTTTATGCAAGTGAGATGCTTTTATGCAAGTGAGATGTTTTATGCTGGTCTTTTTTATGCAAGTGAGATGTGACAAGTCGAACCTCATTGTCAGCATATTCCTGGCTTGGAAAGAAGTTGTCTAGTTGATGGGAATTGCTGCTGTCCATTTGATCTTCATTTGAGAAAAATCGTTGAAGGAGGTGAATATGTTTGCAAATAGTGCTCCATCCTCGTGCCCAGGGTCTTTTTGGGAAAGACCCTGGTATCGGCTGGTCACGTGCCTCTACAAAAATTGATTGCCCAAGGGGGAGTGGCAAAGTATCAAATTACATGCTTCCACAGAAAACGTTAAATTTCAAATACCAGGAGTGGGATTTACGATATATAGTTCGAAGCGCCCGCTAACTTCTATTTTATTACCTCTGTTTGCTTTTAAATTACAAAAACACTGTACTCTGTAGCCATTTTATCAAGAGTCAAGTCAAGAAACAAATAAAATGTATAGTTTAAACTTTGATGAAGTTGGGTATTCTCTTGAAACATATTTTCATATCAAACTGGTCAGTCGTCAACGTTTGTACATTTTCACTTTTATCTGTTCCGAAAATATGCCATTAGATTTGTTGTTTGAAAACGTTGATAAACTTTGTACCGATTTAGTAATAATACGCGTTTCATTTTATAGTGAAGGTTGATAAAATTTTGAAATGTAATTAACTCTTTGTCACAAATCACAATGTAAACATGTGGACACTGCCGAACAGAGACTAAATGCTCACATTAAAAATGTCGATGATTTATCTTTGAAAATACTTTTAACTAAATAGTTTGTCATATTTATTAAAAACCCCTGTAGATCGGTAGGGTAGGAAGTTGGCAGGTAGTAAAGTACAACAATTTTCAGCCTCAGGCCTGTATCATCAGGTGGTATATACAATCACGGCTTTAGCCTGATAATTTTTTGGCCTCTATGCACTAAGTAATGGGGGTAATAGCAATATTTATAACAGTATTTCTCTGATATACAGTACACACTTTATAATATGAACATAGTCATAGATAATTCCATAAACCACAGAATAAACATGGCATAAACCACAGCATAAACACTGATATCACACTCAGTCTGATATGCATATGCAGTCATATATAGTCATATGTACCACAGATATATTAACACTTACATAGTCTTAGAATTTGATTCAGTATTATATTTCACAAAGTACTTCATTACAGTAAAGTAATTTCATTACAGTTATTAGCTAATGTCACAATTAAAGCTATTTATCAATTTTATCATGCGGACTGCATTCTCTAAATGTCCTAAATGTCAAACATATACAGTATTCGTATTTGTAACATACACGCACAAACAAGTCTTTGACTTATCTTTGAGTAGGCTATTGTCGGATTATTTTACCGTAGGTTTGATAACAGGGAGGTATACTTCGACATATTTCTTGAGCATCAAGTTTCAACAGATTCTGGTTTTTCGTATCTTTGAGGATGATTCTGAAGTCCGAGTAGCATTGTTTACAAGCAACATTGTTTGCGATATTTCAGAAATCAAAAGATCTCTATATTTCGTTACACATCTCAGTATTAAATAAATCCTTGTAGTTTAGGATAGACACCAACAGCTAAATAACAACCACATCGGTCGGTACTGGTGTAGAAATATATTTTCTTGTAACGTTTGCGACGTGTTGATTTCTTCAACGAGCTATATCGGCATATTGTCTATTGAAATCTATCTTTGCTCACTGACATTCTACGCACAATGAAATTTGATATTTACTATTGTGTAGCATTGATAGTATTCGTGACAAATAAAATATACAATTTTGTAAATATTTCCTGCATGATTTCTGGGTTATTTCTTCGCTCACTCCTTGCTCAATGACAAAACGTACTTATGTACCCACCCTACTTGGATTTTTTTGTTATCTCCCAGATTCTGGGAGACACGTGACCAGCCAATAGCAGGGTCTTTCCCAGCCGGTGGAAAGTCCTTGCGACGGAGGTTGATAGTGCTCTGGATTAGACAGTCTGGGCAATTGCACGTATGCTGATGAATGCATGTTTGACATTGAATACACTTTCATTTGGCAATCGTTTTCTGTGCAACTGGGATCATGTTTAGTGATTGTGTAAGAATGTTGTCCATCCTTATTTTTTACTACCCATTTCAATCCGTCGTCAATACACTCAACATCATCGATGTTCATTTCTTTACTCTTGTTATGGCGATCTTGTATGACATTCAACTTATGTATGTTCTTTCCCTTCGTGATTCTTATTACTTTTTCAAATGACTTATCTCTAACATATTTTAGTAAGTTAATAAGGCAGTTAAATACCTGCTTGTTGCATTTACCTTTCAGATAGCTGTATTTAAACACCCGGTGAAATGCATCTACCACCATATTAATGTTTATCCCAAGTCCTCTACGATAACAGTAAGCCCGCCATTCTTTTTTTCCTGACCACTCTTGTTTAAAGTATTGGCTAAATTCTAGGCTGAGAGCTGGAAGACGTTCAAGTAGCTGCGAGAAGTAGTCCTGGAATGATGTGACCAATATCTCTTGTAACACTGTACAAAGCATCTTTCTGCTGCGACAATGGTGTCCTTTACCTTTGCTTGTAACTCTTCTTCCATGCTTTGTCTACATGCCATGTGCACACTAGTCGCAATCATGTACCTCCCATGACGCCAATCCAAGCATTATAGAATTGACTTGCTAAGTCAGACATAAACCAGCATGGTGTTAATATGCCACAATTCTTCTTTATCTCGTTAAAAAATATACACATGTGTGTAAAGTTCTCATGGTTTGATAAACACCAAGCAATCGGGAAGCCTGCCCCATACTCATCAAGCACTACCAATGATGTCAACGGAAAATCATAACCATTAGTTCCATGTGTGGCATTAAACAGATTCCCTTGGTAGCAAATTTGTTAGACATCACTTTCTGGAAAGGACTTTGGATTATTATCATAAAATCATGCTTCGCCAAATCAATACCTTCTGGACCATCTTCTCCCTGGAACATGCAAAACAACACTGGATTGTTCTCACTCTGGCACCACTCTTCTACCCATGCTCTAACGCTTTCTTGATCATCTGTGTGTCTTTGCACGTCATCAATCCCGAAGGAAGCCATTATGTCGGAGAGATCCTTTTTTCCTGTAAGATATGAGCACTTGAAATCATCGCCTTGTTGCATAGCTTCTTCTCTGATATCTCCTAGAATTCTTTCTCTTGACACTCCCTGTTATAGTAGTGCAGCAATTTCTTGGCGTTTTGTCTTTGCCAGCCAGGTGTGCTGAAGTTGTCGTTCATGACCATAATGAGTGTGGCAAACATCAACTGATATCTTACCATCTTCATGCTTTGTTGTTTTAAAGGTGGATGTGCAGTTATGTTGCATTTTACAAGTTCCTAGATCAATTGAAAATATAACAATTTTCAATCTTTAATTTTATATAAATAATCCTATCTCTTCATGTTGTTCTCCACACAATTGCATATGATAAATAAAGTAACCACTGTACCTTAGACTTCATTCTTCTTTTTCCAGTGCTGTTTAGTTTGTACAGGCCACCATGGTTACACTGGTAGTATTGAACATTTCCTTTTCCACCTGTTGTTTTCACATACGAGCAAATACCATCTTCTTCTGTTCTTGCTTTCCATTCTTCAAATTCTATATTTATTTTTAAACAAGGAAATTAGCGAAGGAAACTAGTTGTCAGTTTTTATTTACCCATTAAGTGATAGATCAGTTGGTAATATTAAACAAATATAATACAGCCGAACTAGCCAGACTCGACCAAAATTTTGTGCTTTTGATCGTATTTTCATCTGGTGCTTTCGCCCTAAATTCCTATAAGGACATTTCATTTGCTTGTCTTTTCCTTTCCAACATGTTTGTTTTTGGAAAATCATTAAATGTACAGTACAATTAATAAAATAATTGTACTCCTCTCAACCAATCAGCATCCAGTAATTCGTGTCTCAAAGTACCTTTGATCAAAACCTAATAGCAGTAGAGATCGCTACTGTTTATCTATGGATGCGCGTAAAACATCTTGGTCGTTAGGCTGCAGTTTGTACTGCCTCCCAGTGACTGTTGTTGGAACACAAATGTTACAAATAACGTTCGCATCCAGAACCCAACAAATATCATCTTTTACTGGCCAGAAGTATGATCGTGCGATGCACTTGGGGTGCATAAACCTTATTTTTGCATCTCTTTGATGACTGTCAACTTCTTCAATCAAACCAATCCAGTGTTCCTCGTCATACAAGCATACAACAAAAGAATTCGCTGAAAGTACAATAGGTTCACTGGCAGGGGTAGATAAAAAATTAAATTTTAGTGCAAAGTTTTGCTCCATTGATATCCGTTTTGTACCAATGCAAGAAGCAGAGAGCGGGACAAATTGATGGAAGCTGCCTGTACCTGGTACAGTTTTGGCAATTGTGTAACGTGGTTCTAACATCGTTCTGGTAATTTCCATATCTGCCTGTGAAATGAAAATGAAGTGAATGCCTTTGATTTCGTCTTTGCAGAATGTGAATACTTCTTGTGCTGAAAGTAATTGCTTGTCATACGGTCTTTGCAAACTTGCTCTTGCTGCAAGTCTTTTGACTGTGCCACCTACACCATCGCACGGTGATTTACCATGGCTTGTCGCAAAGAAATTCCATATGCAATCAATGCCGAAATCTTCTTTATGATAACAAAGATTTAGAAAATTCTTACAGTTTTTATACTGCCCAGCACAACCATCTGAAAAATAATGCACTAACTTGCATTCGTCATTGACATGCTCCAGTATATAACTGATAGTCTCTTTCATTATTTTGTAAACCATGTCTACATCATGATTCAGGTCATCAGAAACAAAACAAAGAGATCTTTCAACAAGCACGCCATCTTTCTTGCTGTATACAACCACTGGATGTAATGTGCTCTGTGTTTTGTTCCAATGGTAGCCCTGAATTTCATCCTGCACCAAGAACTTGTAATTTTCAGCAAAGTCAACTAAAACAATGACATATTTTTCATCTAAGTTCTCTTTCTGTTGCTTTAAATAGCTACCTTGGGCTTTTGCAATGAAAGAATGGACAGTAATCTTGTTAAGTTTGTCAGAAAGGATTTCAATAAAGTCAGATAGGCTGGTAGTCTGTTTTATTAACTCTGCTCTATCTGTACTGCTCCACTGATTGAATGTTATCTCCGGGTCATCACTCTAGTCATTCTCACTATCACTGTTATCTGAACTATCTGCGTTACTGTCATCTGACTCGTTTCTAGTTAAAGCTGTTGTTAAAAACGCTTTCAGTGGCTCAATTCCAGGGCAATGCGAGCATCTGTGTACCATGCACTCCTTTGAATCCCTGTCACACACAATCATTTCAATCAACTCATGATATGTTTTGTCAATTTTAATAGCATTTAAAAGAAGAATAACATTTTGATGATATGTACAAACACAAACGGAATGTGTTCCTGAAGCACCAATTGTTATGCACCATTTTGGTCTTAGCATGCAGAATTTTGAAAATCCAATCTTGACAGCAGGATTTCGCTCTTTGAAAGATGAGTATAATTCTTTCAGATTCGAAAGAATCAATCTCTTCTGCATGTGGTGGTTTCTGCCAATGCTTACGTAATCCTTCTTTCCAGGAAGAAGTCTGCTATTTTCATCATTACAGTAGAATTCTTTCACGAGGGTCTCGACTGTATCAGGTAGGACATTACCTTTCTTTGCCCCTGGAGTTGCCAGAATACCCTTTTCCTTTTGCAGCCCGAATGCTTTGCGGACCATGTAGTTTGAGACACCAAACACCTCTGCTGTTTTTCTGACTGACCAAGATGATGGTGTCATTGTCAGAACTTGAATCTTTGTTTTTCGTGGTGAAATTTGAATTTTTTCTTTCATCAACTCAACAATTCTGTCAAGATCACTTGCTTTGTTCTTTATTTCATCCGAAATAGCATTTTCCTGCTCACTACATTCAATTTCCTCTGGTGCGACATTTAAAACATTTGCTATCTTTTCTTGAATCCTTGAGTGCTTTTCCTTTAATTTATTCTGTAACTGTGACACTTTCCTTTTACCATAGCTGACTTTCGAATGCTCACCAATTGCATGTAATTTCACTGGGCTAACATTAATTTCTTTAAAAGATACATTTAATTCCTTCTTATCGGCTTCTAGAGTTATTTCTTGTTCCATGGCTTCAGCATCATCGTACTCATCATCGCCCTCGCAACTAGTTTCAAAATCTTTTGTTTGTTTTTGCTTCTCTACTTCCATTCTACATGATGGGCATAATTTCTTGCCAGGTTTAACACTAATTCCATGTTCTTTCATATCCCTTGCCACATCAATGGTTATTTCTCGTAAGGATCCTTTTGCTGAATGCTTCTCCAAGTTGAATGGATTACAGCACTTTCTTTGATAGCTGGCGTACTTTACAACAACAGTTTTTTCATGGTGATTACATATTGTAAAACCTTCAGGTTCAGGCAGACCTGTTCTCCACATAATGAGGTCTTTCTCAACATCACTGAGTTCACTTGAAACTCTTTGACCAATTTGTTTGGTATAACTCAATTTATGACACGTTTCTCCTAAGTGAAGACCCACTGAACAAGGTGTTTGTTCACATGACATGTTGCTAACAACTGCAACTTCATAAAACTGTGAATATAAATGTAACCACTCCTTATCAATGCTTAAACTGATAATTATTCACATTTATGCACATTACATCATGTCATGTCATTTTTATCCTATTCTATCCCTTGTTACCCACACATATGCATGAACATTGCTCATTATTCATTCATATTCCCCATTTTTAAATATTTACTATTAATTACAAAAAATAGATTGAAACATTAAGGTCTTTGGCAGTCTCGTTTCTCAATGAATGTACTTTCTTCTTAAGAGACATCCAGAACGTACTATTAAAGTTCTGTCAAAAATAGTACAACTTTAGAGGGCTGTAATTTTAAAAGCAGGCAACTAACCATCACCAAATTTTGTCTGAAAGTAGAATAGCATGTGT
>CACRXK020018117.1:0-10157 GCA_902702795.2 Paramuricea clavata
TATCGATTTTTTCCACGAGAAACGTCATATGTTCGTTTGGGGGTGGGGGTTTGCAGCTGTGACGTTTCTCAGTAAACATAATGGAGAAATTCGATAGTTTTTTCGAAAGCCTTAACATTTCGGAATCATCTTTGCAGAATAAAAAAATTGCATTCGTAATACCATACCTGTTCTATATATGTATACATTTATATTGTTACGCCTGGCTTGTATTGAAAACACGCAAATTTCAAGAAAAACGCGCTAAAATTATCAATATTTCATGCAAAAAAAACTTGTTTTGAGAAACGTTGGAAATTTTGATGACATATTCTTCACGGAAGCATCGCCAATAGCCAACCGTAGAAAATAGTAAAGAATTACCTTATGTGTGCTATATAAAGAACAAAATATCGATAACTATGCGTGACGTTTCTAAGGGTGGGGGGTGGGGGGTGGGGGAGGGTCTCCAGAGAAACGAACATATGACGTTTCTCATGGACAAAATCGATATGTGAGGCTTCCCTAAGCTCGTCGTCGTATAATGAAGTGATTGTCCAATAGGGATAGCTGAAATGAAACGTGCAACCAGGCCTCGAATTTCCGCCCTGAAATCAATCGATGGCAGTGGCTTTAAAAATTGCCATTGAACGTAACAGCTGTCTACGGCAATTTTGGCAGTTTCCACGGCATTTTTTCAAATTACTGTAATAAAATCTGCTGTGTTGGTGTAATGTACTCAGGTGAATAAGATGTTTGTGTGATGTTACTCTGAGTGTATATCCACACCAGTTGGCAGAGCATTGGGCTAGTATTCCAAAGGTCGTCGGTTCGAATCCCGCCGTGGCCAGGCATATTTTTCGAGCCTGCCCGGTGTGGATATACACTTAGAGTAACATCACACAAACATACTGTATTAAAATTTTAATTTTATTGTTACTTTTGATTGTTGACAAGTTTGAAACGTGTTTACGTATTTCCGTTTAGTGTTTTTTTTTCGAAGAAAACTGAGACTAAAATAGTAATTTACGCATGATTTGATCAACATCTGAATTCAAGTATATCAAAATTATACTACACGGCAGTATAAATAGTATAAAAATTCTACTATACGGCAAAAAATTGCCGTCGTTGCCGCAATGATCCGCGGAATTTTGTTCTCCCTCTACGGCAATTGCCGCGATAAAATTCAAGCCCTGCGTGCAACCACGATGAATAAGATTTAATGAAGTTGAGACAAAGGATTTCTGCACGGTGAGATACAGTTCAACATCAAACAAAGACAACAAAGGCCTTCTACTTTTGTAGCTTTGAAGTTTCCAGACCATCGTATCTTGACAGACTATATGAAAACTATGTGTTGCTCGTTTGGCAATCGGCGACGCCATCTTGGTTGATTTTCGTGGCAACTAAAAATCTATATTCTTCATTCTTTGTCGTATTGTGCCAGAAATCGTAAACTCTCCATAATACAGTAAGATGTCTTCAAAACAAACCAAAAATATTAAAGTAACTCAACTATTTCGATTTTCGATGTAAACGGCTGGACAAAACTTTAAAATCAACCAAGATGGCGCCTACACGTAGTGACGTCATGTGCAACATGTTGACAACTTGTGTCAGTTACCAGCCACTGAAAAGTGCGAGGAAATCAGTTAAACCTATTTAATAGACCTTCAATATCGCACTGTTAATTTAACTCCCTGCAGAGTTATTTTGAATCTAATTTAACTTCAAATGAAGCGTAAAATTTGGTTCAAAATAACTCCACCGGAGTTAAATTAACTCCGCGTGAAAAAAACACTTGCACTTATTCACTCTAATAATATACATGAAAAAATTTCTCAATTCTGATTGGCTAAGAGTAGTGCAGTGCCAAAAAATGAAATACATGTACAGTGCAAAAAAGAAATACAGTGCAAATTAATTTTCTTTAAAGTGGAAGTCAAGTCCGTAATGTAATCAAACGGTTTGTTTACATTTTGAACTGCTGTAATTTTTAAAATATGATGTACTGTCTGAATATCTAACACCATTTTGGTTCGCTATGCTTCTAAGGGACCGCTCATTATTTATTGTACAGGGGGGGATTGAGGAGAAACTGGGGGGGCCTTCAAATTTTTCAAAACCTGAAAGGGGGGGCTTTGAAAAAATACAGAGAGACGAAAGAAGGGGGGCTTTGAAAATATTTACCAGTTTGAAAAAACAGTAGTTTTTAAAATGTATCACAAAACAACTTAACAACAAATAACAATATTTATAGACTTTAATATTCATAAATGGAAGTCAAATAAAAAGTCTCTCATGTTCATGTAAATAGACAATTCCCATTATAGACTAATTTTAGAACTAGGCAAAGAGATGCAAATCAAGGCCGGATTTTGGTGAAAATAGTGGGGGAGGTGGACAAAAATTTTAGGAGAGGTGCAGCGGTCTAGCTCACAACTCCCATGGAAAGTTAGGGCTTATTGTAGAACAGGCCAATATCAACGAGGTGAGGTATGCATGTAGTGTACATAATATGTACCAGTGTATTAATGAATTATGAATGTATGACTCCAATCTTGCCCTTCATTACAATTGCTACACTGTTTCTTTCAAAACATTGCATTAAAAGGGTGCTTGACATGGCTATCACTGTTTCAATTTTACAGAGAAAACTTTCTTACGTCACAAAGTGTAAATCCTAAGCAACCATCACATTTTCACTTTGTTCCATCATTGAAACTTTCCCAAGGGGAAGTGCATGACCTTTCAAGAGAGGTGGAAAAATTCTCAGGGGAGGTGCAAAACGATCTCTGGGGAGGTGCGCACCTCTCCACACTTCCCTCAAAATCCGGCCTTGATGCAAATAAATCACCACAGCTAGAAAGAGCATACTAGAATAAGCAAATTATTGCAAAGTTTGGTTGCAAATTGTTGCAAAATACGGAAAATATAGCCTTGCAAAGTTTGCAAATTTTGTACACTTTTGTATTGCATGCGAAAATTGCAATTATACAAAAGAATACAAAATTTGCAAACTTTGGAAGGCTATATTTTCTACATATTTTACAACATTTTGCAACCAAACTTTGGAATTTTAGTAATTTTAGTATCATATGCCCCTCCCGGGAATATACCTTTTTTGGTAAGATAAAAAATTAGTCTATAATGGGAATGTCTATTGGTCCCCATTACCTATTTTTCTTTCTCTAAAATAAACAGCTAGAGTTTTTGTTTCTCTAAATAAAGATAAAGAGCTAGAGGAGGGGGGGGAGCAAAATTTATGTTCTTGTTTTGCCTGTTGGGTGGGGGGGGCTTTGAAAATTTTACTTGTCTTAAGAGGGGGGCAACGAAAAAATATTACAACTGTAGAGTTTCTCCTCAGTCCCCCCTGTACAATAAATAATGAGCGGTCCCTAAATGAATATGAAATAATGTTTATGTTCAGAAAAATTCGAAACATTCGAAATTTGGGCAATGTTCACATTAGAGGTCCTCACATTGTTATGAGCAGAACCGATGCGCAGAACGGACTTGACTTCCACTTTAATTTTCTTAATTTTTTATTTTTCAAATTTCTGTGACTTACGCACGTGAGTGCATATTTTTTTCATGTATATTATTAAAAAGTACGTAATAGTATGGTTTCTCGTGCAATTTGAAAAAACACTGATACACTCGTGCGTTTTTCAAAAACTTACTCGTGCATGCATGTTTTTCCAAATTGCACTCGAAACCATAATATTACTAATATTACCTATACAAATGTCCTGCTGTTGACCCAGTGCGAAGCCAGCCCGAAATTTTGGTCATGCTATGCAATTTAAATCATTATCGTTGTTAATTTCTTTAGAAATTGATTGTTTCCACTGTCTATTAACACGGAAATATTTGCATAGCATGACTAAATTGTCGGGCTGGTTTTTGCCACTGTGTTGACCATAAGCTTTTACCGTATTTCGGTGGCACAGTCGTCAGGGCAAGAGATGTTGGGTTCAATTCTCGTGGGTTCGATATGTGCGCTATAGAAATGCTAATCTTAATATTTAATCTTTGCTCTGGCCATAGATATTGTCTAGGTATTGGTGCAACATTACCCATATATCATGACCAACAGACGAAGGATTATTTGAAATCTCTCACTAATCGTTTGGGACTTGGTCAATTTCATCTTGGACTGCGTCTCCACCCTCATACAATGAAATATACTGAATGGTTGGACGGGTCCCCTACAGCTACTTTAAAATGGGCTAATACCAATGAACCGAGTGGTTTGCCTGAAGAATGTATACAAGAAACATTGAGTGGTTTAAATGATCTGCCATGTGATTCATCGACTCCTCTTAAAGTCATTTGTCAACAGCCGATTGAAGGCAAGTATATAGGGGCGTGTTCATATGACACCGGTTTACGGGCAAGCTTTCCTTGAGTTGGAGTGAATTATTTCTGTCAGGGTTGCAAAAAATATTTCATTTTCTCGGGACCGCAAGGCCAACGAAATAAATTTCTGCAAGTGAACGACTGGCAATCTTATGTTTTTCTCAATTTTATCTCACGGGTATTGGTTGTCTAGGCTAGCTGGTAATAGTATATTGCCAGTCTAGGCTAGCTGGTAATAGTATATTGCCAGTCTAGGCCAGCTGGTAATAGTATATTGCCAGTCTAGGCTAGCTGGTAATAGTATATTGCCAGTCTAGGCTAGCTGGTAGTAGTATATTGCCTACCACCAAAATCCAAACCAAGGACTAAGCTCTATTAAAGTCTATTAAACTTAATTTAACTGTTTTTAAACATGTTAATGTATATAATGATAGTCTGCACCTTTACCTCATATTTTAATATTATTATGAATGAGCAAATTCAAAACACTCTTTAGCTAATGGATGAGAATTCATGAGATTGTGTATTCTTTAAATATTTAGTTTGACTAGACTGTGAGCAATCACTGCACTAGTACGATGCTCTGTCTTTTGGTTTCATTTCCTTTCTTTCTGTTTCTCCTTTCCTTTTTCATTCTCTAGCTAACTTTCTTTGCTTTCTTTCCCTTAAGACTTTTTAACCTCCATTTTTTCTGCCAACCTCAAACCATGGATAATAAAATAAATTTTACAATCCATGCCCAAAAATTTTCTGGGACCAATTTTTGTCCCACATAATATCACGCCTCGGTTGGATGACATTAATACAAACATGGCGTCTTGTGAAATATTTTTTGTTTTTGTCTTTTCCTCATGAATTATTAATGAGTTTTTTAAATACATTTTTAGTCGTGACCGGGAACAGTTGCAAAAGTGCAACTATAGTCTTTTAGCCCTTTGGTTATTTTGGGGTGTCAGCTCCTTTATTTTAAATATATAAGTAACATTAACAGATAAAAAAGGAATAATGTAAAACAAAACAAAAAATGTAATTGTGTGATTATTATGGAGCAATAAATTGTCTGTCTTGTCTTGTCTTGTCTTGTCTTGTCTTGTCTTGTCTTGTCTTGTCTTGTCTTGTCTTGTCTTGTCTTGTCTTGTCTTGTCTTGTCTTGTCTTGTCTTGTCTTGTCTTGTCTTGTCTTGTCTTGTCTTTATAGTCCCATCGGCAGGGATCGAACCTGCAATTCCCGTGCAGCGCTTTTGACCACTTAAGCCTGTTTTCCACTAGGCGGAATTTTGCGCGCGAAGCGGAATTTTTCTTTGTCTTTTCTAATTAGTTCCACCCGAGAAATCACAAGACAAAGAAAAATTCCGCTCCGCGTGCAAAATTCCGCCTAGTGGAAAACCGGCTTTACGGCTACAGCTGGAGTCCAATTGCCGAGAACTTGTGATAACTCTGTAGCTCAGTCAGTGGTCAGTGCGCTACACCGAAATTGCTGTTCCATTGTCCGAGCGCCTATGGTTACATTTTTCGCAGCTCCTCCTGGTCAGGTCAAAAAATCTACAAAAGCCCTGCCAGTTGCGAAGCTAGCCCAGTGAACTCTAAACTGAGCTGGCCACACCAGCAGGTCATGCTATATGCACATTTTAACGATTTGCATTATTCATACCTTTGTCCTTATTCTTTTTAAAATATGTTTAGATGTAGGTTAATTTATTAGTATAGCATGACCAGCTTTGCCACTGAACCCAGAAAAGTTCAGCTCTATCGAACGAAATGTTTTCCACAAACAGTTCTATATTTATATGTTTTTTTGCCCTGCAAGCCTGCAGTATAACGAACTTATTCTTTGCTTTGTTTTTAGCTGTGCTCGGGTCCGATATTTTTCCGTTGGGCATGGAAAGCAAGCATATACCAGATGCCAGCATCACAGTCTCAAGCGAGTATAGCCATCAGGTTACGCCTAGACATTTCGGTCGACTTAACTGGAATGGTCTGCCTTGGTGCACATTAACAACTGACACGGAGCACTTTATTCAAGTGGATCTTGCTAGGCTGACACATATTTGTGCGGTGGCTACGCAAGGACGAGGGTATGATTTAACCCAGATCCAATATCCTACAGCTTTCTGGGTGCAACTGTCAAACGATAGTGTCAACTGGGCTACCTTAATGCATCATGACAAGAGAAAGGTATGCCCACCCACTTGCATACTTACGTTTTTACTTACCTATATATTTACTTACCTACCTATCTAACTACATACCTTACCAACCCACCTATACACACCTACCCACCCACCTCCTTCCCTCCCTCCCTACCTACTTATCTACCCACCTACCCACCCACCTACCTACCTACCTATACATACCCACTCACCTACCTACCTACAATCACATGCAAAAATAATGAGACTTTACGTATTCCAAACATTTTTTTCATTTTGACACATCTACACTCATATAATTCGATCTTCTTTTACTATTTCCCCCTCCCCCCATTGACAATGTTGGGTGAATGATTTCAGCCAACACTGTAGTTTGGTATCATGGTAACAACATTGTTTGGGGGGGGGGGAGGGGGGCAAATAGGATGTCTCGATCATTTTTGCTCCTGATTGTACCTACCCACCCACCTACCTACCCACCTATCTAGTATCCACACACCCACCTACATACCCACTTATACACACCTCCCTCCCTACCTACCTACCATCCTGCTGTTATCCGTTAATTTCGGTTTCTAAATCCAACTTTCCTTTTTTAGTATTTCCACGGGAATCATGACAACTTCGGTACTGTAATCAACCGATTTCAACAGCCAGAAATAGCTCAAATTGTTCGCATAAATATACAGAAATGGAATGGGGCCAAACTTTGCATGAGAATAGAGCTCTTTGGCTGTAAGACAGGTAAGATATAAGTTAATATATGTTTTGGTTTGTGGAAAACACCACGTGTATTTATTATAAAACAATAAATACCTAACTAAATACGAATAAATACAACACTAAAAGACAGAAGAGAGAAATTATGCAAAAAAACGTTTTACTCAGTCTGTCGATCGAAGATAACAGAGAACAGAAAATTTACCATCTACTACCTGAAAAAAATCAACCAACTCATAATTTTAGAGAGTTGAGAAGATATTATAAACTTCCAATTATAAATAAGAACAGATTAAAAACTCTTATATTTTTAATTACAGGTACGCATGCCAATCCAGACTGTAAATAGTTTTAGTACATATAATACTTTTTGTTTGTAGAAACACCACGTAAATTTAGTACTGCAAAGCTTTCGATCCGTAAGCCCGGATCTTCATCAGTGCTAATAGAATGTGACTTGTTCAATTCACACGCCCCCTTTTATATAACAAAAGTGTCGTCGTGTATGAGTACTTTAAAATGATGTACAATATTCTTCCTTTTTTAGGAGAAGACAAAAACGAACAAAAGGTTGATGCATTTCTACCGGCAAAAGCCATTACAGGTAACTAAAGCGTACTAGAGTACTGTATCGATATGTATACATGTCGAGGGTGTTGTACAGCCATATTTGAAAATATACTGTTCTTTAACAAGCAAGTTTACTGTACTGTGCTACAGCAACTGTCCAGTCACGTGATAAAAAGCCGATATAAACTTTATAAACAAAAGATGATTTAAAACGTAACAGAACGGCGAACATGCAGATTCAACCATCTCAAATGATGGTAATGTTGGGATAGTAGCGTTGCAGACTGCAGAGGAGAGTGGGCAGTAAGGCTCCATCACGCACTACCCCATGGAAAACCTGCACCCCTTCTCGCAGATGAAGCCAGATCCGCCCCTGCTCCCTCTCCCCGTGCACCCCCGTGCACCCCTTCTCTGTGCACCCTTTCCCCCGTGCACCCCTTCCCCTTGCTGACCATCCACTCGTCCACATCCATCAAAACGTGTTGATGAACATATACACACATACACATTTATTTTAATAGATGATACGCCTAAAACCTGTCTTGATGTGCTCATGCGGGGCAAAACAACCAGCGGTGTCTACATGATAGATCCTGACGGCAGAGGTGCTTTTCCGGCTGTTTGTGACCAGGAGACAGATCGTGGCGGGTGGACTGTATTCCAGCACCGTTTTAATGGCTTTGTCGACTTCAACAGAATCTGGGATGAATATAAATGGGGATTTGGGGGCGGATATGGAGAACATTGGCTGGGACTGGAGTATCTCTCACGGCTAACTCACGCATTTGTAATGGATTTGCGTGTAGATTTGGCGGCCTTTGATGCAAGCCAACAGTTCAGCATTTATCACAGATTTAACGTTGGCGATGAAGCAAATAATTATATGATGAATTTTAGCAAACACGCTGGACCAGGAAGTGATTCATTGACAACTCATACATATAAAGGGTAAGTGCATTTGCAGCTAAGAGCTAAGCTGAATTTATACGAAGGAAACCAGCTATTGTAGAAGGCTAACCCTGTCGATCAACAATGTTCCCTGTGCCATGAAACCGGAATACCTCGAACGATAGACCTGAGTCGTCCTGAGATGAACTGTCTATCCTGGCACCCACAAATGTTAAATCGTAGAATATTCATTTTCAGACCTATTTGTTTTATCAGGTTTGAGACAAAGTATAAAAATTTTGGGAATAAACCCGAAGGCCATAAAGGCGCTTGGTGGTATGGAGACAGCGTCAAATCGAATCTTAATGGAAAGTACTTTAATCAACAAGAAAATAATAACGATGGCATTTTCTGGCATTCATGGAAACAACACAAAACTCTAAAGACCGTGAAAATGATGATCAGAGAAGGCGTGTCACGTAAGATCTCTAATTTTAATTTTTTTTCCTATCGTTGTTGTTGTTGTTGCTGTTGCTGTTGCTGTTGTTGTTGTTGTTGTTGTTGTTGTGTTGTGTTGTTGTTGTTGTTGTTGTTGTTGTTGTTGTTGTTGTTGTTGTTGTTGTTGTTGTTGTTGTTGTTGTTATTGTTGTTGTTGTTGTTGTTGTTGTTGTTGTTGTTGTTGTTGTTGTTGTTGTTGTTGTTGTTGTTGTTGTTGTTGTTGTTGTTGTTGTTGTTGTTGTTGTTGCCGTCGTCTGTTTGTTATGTTGTCTGTTTGTTTTTGTCTGTTTGTCCATCACCTACCTACCCCTTAAATTTTCAGCATCCCCACTCCAGAGCAAAATCTGAAAACATTCTTTATTTTTACAGACAGTGGATCCGCTCTTGGCCTGAAAGATTATTACATAGAGGATTATCAGATGACTGCTAGTTCAACGTCCTCTCAAGAGACTGGTCCAGCGACACATGCGAGACTAGATCATAGCAGTTTCTGGGGGATACGTTCGACTGGTACGTATCTATCTGTTAACCTTATTTCTCCTCATCGTATCACACATATCTCTACTCAATGTGGAAGTAATGCTTATTATGTGAAGAAATATTCTGTGAAATTCAAGACGGTGAACGGTACAATTATTGACTATAAGGAAAACGGAGCGGAAAGGGTTAGTTTAATTTCATTATTTCTTTTTATTTATACATCTTTATACATAAATATATATCTTTATGCATACATAATGTGGTTTTCAAAAAGTATCCTGTGTAGCAAAGAATATGCTACACGCGTAAAAATTGAGAAAATCAACAAGTTGTTCCAGGTTGATATCAACAGGCGTGAACAAGGTTGTGCGGCCCACTATGAACAGTGTTGTCAACATGTTGTTACAGCATTCTTCAACTGTAACAACTTGGAACAACATGGTTGACAACTTGTTCATAGTTGGCCGCACAACATTGTTCACGCCTGTCGATATCAACTTGGAACAAC
>CACRXK020018118.1:0-10157 GCA_902702795.2 Paramuricea clavata
ACATCACATTTGCACACATTGCAAAGCCAAGTTGGATCTTTTCTCACTTGTGCAATTATTATACACTCACGCGCATTTAACCAATCAGTAATCGTTGAAAGGGTCACGTGCCGATCCAATATTTTACAATATTGGACAGGAACCTATTGGGCAGTTGCGAATTGTGGCTTTTTTCATGGTTTTTCAACCCTTTTCAGATGTTTTGTCAATTTCAAACACATGACAAACGATATGGCGGAATATCGAAAAGAATTTTGGACATTAATACAGTTTTTTCTACCAGTTTTGTTTAAAATTATAAAAGCGCGGGAAAACTTGTCTTCGCGAAATTTATAATTTTGTTTGCAACAGCCTAGAAGTTAGTAATATTATTTTTTTCATTAAAATTAGGTCAAATTTCCTTTAAACATACATGGAATTGAGTTTATTTATGCACACATATTTGTAAAAACAGGTTTATTAACTTTTTTTTAGTTATTTAAGCAAATTCGCCGCCGATATATGTAGTAATGTTGTCGCTTTATTAGTCTCGCTGTATTTACTTTATCGCTTATTGACAATTTTTGTTATAGAATTGTTTTGTTCGATATAATAAAACTCCTATTGGATTCATCTTCGCCCAATATGGCAAAATATTAAGTCTCGACTTCAATATTAGGCTCGACCTTCGGTCTCGCCCAATATTGAAGTCTCGACTTAATATTTTGCCATATTGGGCTCAGAAGAATCCAATAAGATATATTATCTGGTTAACCAATAACCAGGCATCTTTGTTGAAGTAAGGTCTGAGCCTTGACACATTCACATTTTCATCGATTAAACCAGGGTTCACCTTTTCTGGTCGGACTTCGACAGCAGTTTCGTCGATAATACCACCACTCAATGCTGAAGTAACATCATCTTTTGACAATAACCATGACAACATAACTAAGCATATAAAAATGATAATTATTAATATTTAAAAACTAGTTTAGTTCATAGATATTTTTACTATTATAATACTGTTTTTTTTGTCCCAATCTCTTACCTTTATCTTTATCAGTAGCCTGCTTTTTCATAAAAGGTGTTGGCTTATCCTTTCCAGAACTCTTCTTCTCCTTCCTTTTTCTTGGTATTCCAATGACTGTCAGGTCAGCTCCTTTTGGACGTCCACGTTTGGGCATAACAGGAGGGATTTTGATCTGACTACAAACTGCTGGAAAAGTACAACATATATATCTTGCTGACCTTTTCTTTGTGAAAGTGGAGCACATTGTATGTGTGAAAAAGATGCAAACCTACTGTACCTTGTGGTTGAGTTGTATTCACATCAGCTAATGGGACACTCTTGTCTGGTTGGATTTCTACGTTTTCTAAAAATGGAAAAAATCTGTTTAATTATATGTCCACCCACTCATTGAACTCATGGTTTTTGTTTTACCAATGTTGGAGTGATGCTGTGATTCAGTAATGCTTGACTGTGTTACTTCTGAATGAGATATTGGACTGGTTATCACAACTTCTTCTGTATGGTTTTGTTAGTTATCTAGAAAAAATGTAGACAATGTTACAATCTCCTCGTTTCTATGGTTTACCGAAAATCCATAAACCTGAAATTCCATTGAAACCGATTGTGTCCTTTGTGAATTCTCCTACATATAGAGTTTCAAGTTTTTTTTTGGCAAAAATTTTGTCCCCTGTGGTGGGAAATACTGTACCATAAACACTGTAAAAAATTCCTGTCATTTTGCAGAATTTGTGAGAGGTAAAACTCTTAGCGCAGATCAAGTGTTGGTATCATTTGATGTCGTTTCCTTGTTTACAATTATTCCAGTTGATCTTGCCATCAATGTGGCGACAAAAAGAGTAAGACAGGATGCCACTTTGTTATGCAAACAACATCCTGGCCTGTGGAAGATATTATTGATCTTCTGTCTCAACACCACATACTTTGTGTTTGAGGCTTGTTATTATCAACAGGTTTTTGGAACAGCAATGGGGTTACCAACATCAGCAGTAATGTTACAATGACTTATCTCATTTTTTTTCTGAATTTACCAATGTTGGAGTAATTTCAGGGCAGTGGAGCCGGTTGTTAGCCAGAAATAAAAAAATCCTTGTTTAACTGAAATTGGGGGAAATTACTGTAATTGAATATTTATAATATAGCTCTATTAAAACTGTGTTTAAATATTTTTTTATTGTACTGTAGCTAACACCCTGTGGAACAATAACCATAGTAATAGAATAGATGGTTTGGAAACTCATTATTTATGTTAGTCAACCTTTATTCATAAATCTAGTCGTTCACGGTCACATGCCTATTGTATTTTTGCCCAACTAACCAATAGTGGATTTGGCAACACCAAAAATAGATAATGAGATTCTAATGAGTTTCCAAACCATCTATTCTATTAACTATGCAACAACATACCCTCATTGTCGTCCTGCACAACTCTTTGCACAGCAATTTCTTCGCCATTTCTCCATGCTGCCAATATCATTTCCAAAATAGCATTCTTTTGGTGGAATTCTCGAATAGGAAATTCTGATGCACATGTTGCCAAAGCTTGGCATGTTGCAAAGGTTTTCCTGTACTTCTCATGCTGTGACATGATATTTTTTGTTGCCGGTTGCTGAACACATATTGGAGCCATTTCCTCTGGAGTTGAACTAAACTCATGTCCCTGGCTCTTGAGGACATGATGTTTAGACTTGTAGTAAGCCACTGTCCATCTTGTAGCACAGATAGACAAATCAAAAGCATCCTTCTTCAATATACTGCGAACTGCAAAGATGTGCCGGCAAGGGAGCATCATTGCTGTGAAGAATGCACAGTCACAATGACAGTCTGAAACAGTTAATTTGCCGGATGATGCATCAACTTCAAAATCATCAGTGATTCCCAACTCCTTTCTGTGCACGTTTTTAACTTTAGTAGCCAATTGTAGCTGTTGAACAACATAGCCAAATGCATAAGGAGTCAAACGTGTCATGTATCGGGCTTCCGCTGTACCTTCAGCATACAGACAAACAGGTCGTTTTTGCAAAAATGTTATTGCCCTGTGGTCACGTGTGGTCCTGATGGACTGAAACACCACTAAAAGTTCCTCGTAAAATTGGTCAAGGCCAGTATTCCTGGTACACACTGTCTTGATCTTTTGATTCAGGGATTCTAATCTAAAGAGATTTTTAACTTCAAGGAAAGAACCATTACAGTATACTAGCTAAGTGAAAGTCACTGTTAGGCAAAAAAAAAACCCTGAAAAAAATAGGGTCGTTGGGAACTGGAACCACAAGTATTTTTTTGTTAAGCATTAGCCAGATTTGTCCAAAGGGTTCTAAAAGGACAAAAGCCCCCCTCCCTCCCACTAGGAAAGGGCAGTTACTTACCTGTTGTTAGTTCGGTTAAGGAATGTCAAGTTTGCTGACTTGAGACCCTCAACCCACTCCCGGTGGTCTTCATGCCAGTTACTTTTGAAGTATTCCAAGACACTGGGGACACTCGCTTTCTCTAAATCAGCGTACAAGCTTTGGTACTCTTCTCACTCTTGGCATATGACATCTTTTGGAATATTTCCAAACACAGGTTCCGTTCTTCCGGGGTTATGCCCATTTTATCTGTTGTTACCTCCCTTCTGAAAGATCTCTGTGAATGGAAGAGGCATATGGACAAATGGACATTAGGAAACTCCTCTTTGAAGACTTGTCTTTCAACAAAGTCTTTGTCAGTCATGACTGTTTTAGTCTCTGTCCATGTCGGATTATGATTTTTAAAGATCTGGACCATTTTCTGAATGGTTGGCTTTTCTTCATTGGAGACAATGAATGTGCAGAAGATCTCGCTTTCTCCGTTACCGTCTTCCCCAAGCATTATATACAGAGGCATTTTGAGTTCGTTCAGTTTGTATGTGGCATCGATAAACAGCATCTCTGGAAACGAATCATATGCAATCTTCATTGGTTTATCTTGATAATATATACCCAACAGGTTGTTCTCTTCATTCAGGACAACTTCTGCAGTAGCACCTAAAAAGAAAGTTCTTAATTAATTACAGAATGTTTGCACATGACTTCACAGCCGCCATGTTGGTGTTCCAATTCAAAATAATTTTAATCCATTAAGCGCCAGCGCTCTCCCCTTGACGAGTAAAATCGTCTGGCGTTAGACAGAGTAAAATACTAAAGTAGGGTGCATCAGGGTGCAATGCGACTCAATGGGTTAATTAGACTTTTTTTCTGGAACACCAATTAACATGGCTGCCATGGCTTTTGTTGAGTTGGTCCCTGTGGAATGAGTGCAAACGGCAACACTCAAATAATCTTCAATGCTATTCACCATCTATCATTCATTTCCATTCATTTTATATACAAATGGAATGATTGATAACACTGCCTCATTCTGAACAGACAAACAGATAACATCTGTCTCATTCTGAATAGACAAACAGATATTCTTACTTCTTAACCTGCAATTTAACTGTAGATATATAAAAGCTGTACTGCAAAGTGCAAACCATCACAGGCCTATGTTTAGCACATATAGCTGTACATAGATTCTCTAGGGTACCAGTATGTAACATTGGTGCATATCTACTGTAAGAAATTCATTAACTTAATAATACCAATGTAGGGTACACAACACAAAATACTTAATGCCTATAGAAGTCTTAATTAATTGCAGAGGTGTAACTTAATACTTGCCTGGGGTAAGTGGATATCATGACGGGCAAGTGAACATTTTATCTTGCCTGCCCGATTGGGCAAGTTGCCTTGCCAAAAAAAACCTGGGCATCTTTAAGTTAATGTTTTAATAGTTCATGTACTTGATTTCAAATTTTGTTTTTTGTGGGCCAACGCTAGATCTAATGCAGTATAACACTGTAGCCATATAGAGCAATGGAAGAGCGGGTTGACCGGGGGGGGAGGGGGTGAGTGATTACGAAAAATTCCTATTAGATAGCATATTTCCCACAAAATTTCCCACAATATTGCCTGACTATGAAGCGAATATTGCCCGACTGGCTTTGTTTGCCCAACAAACTGGGGGGCTGCCGCCCCCTCCCCCCGCCCAGTACGCCCATGTAGCAATATACATGAAAAAATAAATTTGTTATCACATGAATATTGTGCTTCAGTGGTGTGTCTCTTGCAAAATTGTTTGTCAACAGTGCAGGCTCTCATTTCACCTTGAGAGCCTGCTGGCAAGCTACAGTAGATCAAAGCATACCTTCATTCTCCCGAAGCTTCTTCACAAGCTTTTCAATGTCATTTCGATTAGACTTGCTAGACGACAATTTTGCTTTCATGTTTGATATGTCACGACACGTCACTACTTTCCCACTTATCGTTTGCAAATGATTCTGCAAAACTTTTTTGTTGCACTTCATCTTCAACAATTTGTCCGTCTCGCTCAATGTTTCATTACCTAGTCTTCTTTGCTTTGGGAAGTGCTTAAACGATACCTTAAAATAATAGAGATCTATTACCTGGGGCATTTGACTTGAATTTTTTTTTCAATTTTCTCATAATACTTCTCTACCTACAGTATCTAAGACCATGGTGGCCTATTTATTTTACCCCACACACATCACCCAGTAATGTCATGTTTGTTGCTGATCACATGGTATCCGGTCATTTCACCCCCAAGTCGATTCAAAGTCATTCGATACCAAAGTTATTCCGCCTCCAAGTCATTAGATGTGAAAGTTGTCCACCCCAACCCAAAAAAACCAACTTATCAAATAAAGCAATAAACAATTTTATCCATACTCCACCCCCTTCGGATGTCTTAACACACTTACTATTATCAGGATGCAGTGACCAATGTGCTAATTATTTTTTTTACAATAGAGAAATGACACAATTCCCTGGGCTGTGATTATCAGGGGACGAAACTACTTTGACATCTTATTACTTGGGGGCACAAAATGGCTTTAGGCGAATCAACTTTGGGCAAATCAATTTGGGAACAAATTGACTTGGGGGCTTAAAAGACTTGTATTCAGTCACATTGCTATTCACCCTAGCAATTGAGCTAGGCCTATGTCACAATTTGACAATGAAAAGCTGAAAATTGCATTGGATTATCAACAACAAATAACAGCAAATTTCAGTATAAACCAAATTAAATCTAAACACAACATACCTCATCGCATTCGTGATTATGGGTCTCATTGAGGACAGCCACTTCCAGAAAGTTACCATCTTTTGTTGCTCTCAACTTCACTTCCATATTGCAATCCTTTCTAAACGTGCTATCAACAAACGATCAAAAATCCTTAGACAAAGGTAACAACTTTACATTGAGAATTTTAAAGAAAAAACTAACCTTTGATTCGGCCTTGTTCCTTTTGACTTCGATTTGAACGTTCTGCCACCAGCAACGCAAGCGTAATTGATGTGCGAGTACTGCAACTCAGCTTTGATAACCTTGCTTGGCGTTCTTTTAATTGTCGAAGAAATCGTTCTGGAGTCATTTACATACAAATTGACATAATTCTTCTTTTCATAGCGACTGATCGCAGCTTTGACCTCTTCAAAAGAGGAAAATATTTGCCCTAATTTCAACGATGTGTCGTCCGCCATATTTACCATATCGCACGTGTTTGAAATCGTGAATATGTTTGAATCGCGCGTCGAATCCAATCCCGCGTGTAACTGTGTGCAAAAGCAAACTGCGCATCATGTCAGATGAATAGCCATCAGACATTGAGTTCCGGTGTCGGACGAATATCCACGGCGTATTTTGAATTACCTTTCCGCTTTCATTCATCAACCAATACAACATAACTATGCAAGCATTCACCTTATGCATTCACATCACTTCTAAGATCTTTCGATATTCAACACTCGAATTCTCGAATACCACGTAGCGACCTTTGATAGAGAGTCAGGATGGGTTTATTTTTTTCTCTACAGTTCATAGTATATTTCTGAATATAGTATTTAGCGTTTGAATAATTGCGCGTCTGTGCGTGATTTGACAACAATCAATCACTGAAAGCGTTTAACCGTGTTGTGAGCCAATCAAATCACTGCGTGTATTGGCTTTGCCAAGAATCAAATTTCGTGAAAACCGTTGGACTTTGAATCTTGTATATTTTCCTTGTGCGCCTCGGAAGCTTTGAAAGATCTATAAACGTTGTAAAAGGAACTTAAATTAATACAAATATGAGAGGATATCAAATATAAAATGTTTTGTACGCCAGGTTTTCTACAAAACCACATAACAGGCCGAGGGTTTGGTGTTTCAAGTATTTGTCCCTACATTCCTGTTTGTCGAAATCAACTGGAACAATATACGGTATGTCGGTTTTAACATCATTTTTTTCATTATTTATACCATTATGTGTATCCACATAGCATTCTTATCCATGCCTATATAACATAGAGAATAATCTCATCGATGCGCGGAAATACCAGATTTGTTTCCACTGTTGAATATGATATCTCAAGAGTGAGCGCAGCGAACGAGAAGCCTGTATTTGACTAAAAACGGCGGCTTCAAAAGAACAGTAGCCTAATAATAATTATATAACTACACGATTACAGATTTGGTATGCGACTTTGGTGGCAGCGACCACTTTATTAAGCAACAAATGAATAAACCGCGCGATACCAATCATTCGTTTTTACAACAAAAGCATGACTTGACTCCACAACAATTATCACCATAAAAAACTGATGCTATAATACAGTATATAGCGCGGTCACGTTTGATCAAATGTGAAGTCTACACATGGATCCTATTGCCGCTTGATAAAGATATATATTTTAGTTATTTGCATATATTTTATCAAAGTATATTTTATTAAGGTCTATTTTATTGAGGTATTAAGGCATAATATTTCTAAACATTGGCTTAAAAAATCAGGCGAGGAATACTCTATAACCTCACTATATATTCAGTTTATAATTAGTTTAAGTTAGTTTTTTATTAGCACACCATTCTGTGAATATAAAACCAGTCCTATGATATAAACATACTGTATATACCTAATGAATGAGTTACGAGTCTAAGCAGCATGCAGGTGTAGGTAAAGTATGAAGTAGTCTAAAAAGGCAATCTAGGGTAGACTTCAATGATCTGGTTTCTTGCACTTCACTTGGTGGTATTAATATTTGAATGGTGTTCTTAGGGTTTCTAATCCAAGTTGGTATATATTTATACATTTTAAGACTTGACCAGGAACGACTGCGAAAAGTGCAGCACAAGGTCCTCTGGTAGGAATCGAACCCACGGCCCTGCGATTCCGGTGCAGCGCTTTAACCAACTGAGCTACAGAGGCCAGCTGTTGAGCTGTAACCGTAAGTTCATGTATATATAGGTGATTGGGTGTGCGGATTGAGATAAGGTGGACTTCAGTGATCTGGTTTCTTGCACTTCACTTGGTGGTATTAATATTTGAATGCTGTTCTTAGGGTTTGTAATCCAAATGAGTATATTTATATACATTTTAAGACCTGAGCAGGAACGACTGCGAAAAATTCAGCACAATATCCACTGGTAGGAATTGAACCCACGGCCGTGGGTCATTGAAGTCCACCTTATCTCAACCCACACAGTGACACCCGATCACCTATATATGCATGAACTTACGGTTACAGCTCAACAGCTGGCCTCTGTAGCTCTGTTGGTTAGAGCGCTGCACCCAAATCGCAGGGCCGTGGGTTCAATTCCTACTAAAGGAGCTTAATTGTGCTGCATTTTTCGCAGTCGTTCCTGGTCAGGTCTTAAAATGTATATATATACTCACTTGGACTACAAACTCTAAGAACAGCATTCAAATATTAATACCACCAAGTGAAGTGCAAGAAACCAGATCATTGAAGTCCACCTTATCTCAACCCGCACACCCGATCACCTATATATATATATGAACTTACGGTGACAGCTCAACAGCTGGCCTCTGTAGCCCAGTTGGTTAGAGCGCTGCACCGGAATCGCAGGGCCGTGGGTTCAATTCCTACCAGACGACCTTGTGCTGCATTTTTCACAGTCATTCCTGGTCAGGTCTTAAAATGTATATATATATACTCACTTGGATTACAAACTCTAAGAACAGCATTCAAATATTAATACCACCAAGTGAAGTGCAGAAACCAGATCATTGAAGTCCACCTTATCTCAACCTGCACACCCGATCACCTATATTATAATGTACATGAACTTACGGTTGCAGCTCAACAACTGGCCTCAGTGTAGCTCAGTTGGTTAGAACGCTGCACCGGAATCGCAGGGCCATGAGTTCAATTCCTACCAGAGGACCTTGTGCTGCATTTTTCGCAGTCGTTCCTGGTCAGGTCTTAAAATGTATATATATACTCACTTGGATTACAAACCCTAAGAACAGCATTCAAATCTAAGGTAGTATTGTCTAAGGCAATCTAAGGTAGTATTGTTGAAGAAAGTAATCTAATGTTAGCTTAAGGTAATCTAAGGTGCCTTTAGTTAACAGTTATCAAAATTATCCACAGTGATCAAAGGTTAAGACAGAGGTAATCTAAGGTAAATTTTATACATTTTCAGACCTTACCTAGGCAGGAGTTAACTATAAGTTACAACGCTGCACCTGAATTGCAAGGCCGTAAACTGAGCTACATTGTCAAGTCCCTCAGCATTAGCTGCAATTCGTGCATATTAATAATACATTAAGGATTTTGGGCATCTCACTTGACAAAAGTTTTTGTCCACATTTAATGAGTGGAGCTTCCAACAGAAATATTGTTAAATAATAATAATAATAATAGATGGAAATTTGGAACATATTTATAAGCGTTTAGACTTTTTAGAGACATGTTATAAAAAATACAACTATTGACCCTTTGATACAGTGACGAAGCCAGCCCGAATTCATTACCAAATTGCTGGGAATCTGAACTGCTTTGACAGGAATCAATTAACCTGCATCAATCCGGTGCAGTACTTTTAAGCTACAGAGATCAGTTGCCAAGCATTAACTGCATGCTCATGTATCTCTGAGTCCAGATGCATTGTGGCTCACAGTATTATTAGCCAGACTCATTTCATTGTTCAAGTTCATGGACTCTGTAGTTCAATTGGTTAGTGTGCTGTACCTGACAGAATTCCCGCCAGAGGCCAACAGAGGCATGCTATGCAGCCGCTGAAGGTTAGGCCTGATTCCTGAACATGTATTAATATTTCCCCTTAAAAG
>CACRXK020018119.1:0-10157 GCA_902702795.2 Paramuricea clavata
TTAACACTATAATGGGGGTAATTTTCTTAAAATGGCAATGTATCGATATGATTTTTCAATGGCAAAATGCAATTGGACTGTACGGGCCAGTCTGTACCAGTGACTAATTATATAATTAAGCTAGGTGACACTTGCTCAATGGCTTCCCAGTTGGATACTGTACTCCTTTTGAAAAATATTAATTGCTACATGTAGTGTTAAGGTGAGATGGCACATCTCTTATCCGTCCTGGACAAATGACCCATTTGACACAGGTAACACTATAACGAAGTAGTTTTTCATTCTTGAAATGGCGATGTATTGACATGATTTTTCAATGGCAAAATGGAATTGAACTGTAACAGTGATTAATTATATAGTTAAGGGACACTTGCTCAATGGCTACCCTCTGTTATATACTGTGCATACTTCTTTTGAAGTAATTAAAATTGCTACATGTAGTGTTAAGGTGAGATGGCACATCTCTTATCCTATCATTGCATGTGATCAATGCTTATTTGTCTCAACAAAGAGATGGTTTGCGCTCTAGCTAGCTATCTCATTGACAATTGGATAACGAGTAGCGTAAGCCAATCAGAATACAGCATTTGCATTAGAACTTGACAACATTTAAAATTACTAAATATATATACTGTATAGACTAATGTGAAAATGAATACTTTTAGGATGACGACCCCATTGTCCATTGATGAAGAAGTGAGGAAATCAACCTACAGTATAGCTATCCTTGAATCTTGGCATCAGGTGACATTGCATCCTTGGACCCATTGTACATTGCTGCCGTGGGGCAAATTTACTTGCGTTTTGCTGGTAAAAATATTCCACATACTTATTGCTACATTCCATGTTCTAAATATGGAATACACTCCAGGTGTTTCGAGTGTTTATGTATTTCTAGAATTTAGAAGCTGTCACCTTAAACCGCCCTGCTGATGCCGAGAACAAAATTTCTGTACAACAACTTTTAAGTGAGCTTGGACTCTGAAATTAATCGTGATAAATACTTAGTTCATATAAATTCATGCCTGTTAAAGGTATTTCTTGTCAGCGAGTAATTTATAATAATAACCAATTTTGAACCTATATTTCTCTTTTGTGTGTGTCTTAATGTGCCTGGTTGAAAGTGTTAAATCAACACCTTAAATCTGGTGTTATTTTAGCACCAGATAGGAAGAGGTGTTGCTTTGGCACTGCCAAATCAGGTGTTATTTTAACGCCACACTATAGGTGTTAAATCAACTCTTAAAACTGGTGTCACTTTAGCACTTAAAAGTGGTGTTAGTTTAACACTATAAACAGATGTTAAATTAACCCCCAAAACTAGTGCTAATTTAACACTAAAAATGGGTGTTGTTTTAGCACCATAACTAGTGTTATTTTAACACTTTTTTAGTGGTGTTAAAATAGCACCAAAAAGTAGTGTTATTTTTTACCTAATTTTTTAACACCACTTTTTGGTGTTATTTTAACACCCTAAAATTAACAGTGTAGGCGACTCCTTAATTGGCAGGCACTACGATTAGCATTTCTATAGCCCAAATGTACATGTGAATATCATCAAGTGCACTTTACATAAAATATTACGCTTACCTAATTACTTACTTAACTTAGACAACAATTCTGTTATGACTTTCTTGACGATGTTTATCTTAACCCGCCGCTATCATGTCGAACCGAACCAAACCGGATCAGCCGGAGAAAACTCACGACTTTCTGCACTATCCCACACCTGTATTAAAAGCGGATTTCTGATTGGTTTAGAGCAGGTGAGTTTGTTGTCGAGCTCACCTGCTTTTTGCCGAACTCACCTGCTTTTTGCCCGATCGCGAACTCACCCGCTAAACTGCTTACGTTGCAATAACAATAACAAATATAGCGGACAAGATTTAGGCGATAAACCTAAACTTTAAAGAACTTTTTTCGGTGACTACAGTAACTTCAACTTCAACTTTTAATAATAATAATTATAAACTACATATATTTACAGCTTGCCCTGCAAATAACTTTAGAGTTAATCGAGGCAGGGCAAGTAGGTAGTATTTTAAATATAAGATATAAAGTATCTACAATAGTTATACACATATAATATAATATAAAGTAATTAAGAGCAGACTGAGCTTAGATCAGGATTGTCACAACTGTCACAAATTCTTAATATCTATAGTTTTTAATTTTTTCAATTATCATGGGGATTTGAATGTAGTCATCTTCTTTTTCCAATATTTTAAATAGAAGTTGTTGAATGGTCCTTTTAAATAAATTCTTAGATAGGTCACTTACATGGCATGGTATCTCATTCCATAATTTTACTCCAAGCCGTGAAAAAGAATACTTTTGTGTGTTTAGTCTAGAACTTTTTACATAAAACTTTTCTGAAGTATATGATCGTGTACTGTGTAAGTGAATAGTGGATGATTTTTCGAATAAGTTTAATATATTTTGAGGTGCTTTTCCATTATTTATATCGTGCATTAAACTCGATATAGTTTCATAATAGAGAAAGGTCACCGGTAAAATATGAGCATGAAGAAATAGGGGGACAGCGTGATCACATCTATCCGCAAAAAAAATCATACGAATTACCCTTTTCTGAAGAATTAAAATTTTATCGAGATGGGTTTTACATGCTTGACCCCATGCAGCAATACCATAAGTTAGGTATGGATAAATTAGAGACTGATAAATATTAATTAATATTGATCTGGGTAAAAAATGGCGCAGTTTTGCGATGAGTCCAACACTTTTACTAATTTTCGTCGCAATAACATTAATATGGTGTTTCCATGAGAGATTCTTATCAATCAGGATACCTAGATATTTAATGTAATCTTTACACTCAAGATTCACATATTTATTTCGTTTATTATCAAATATGCGTATTTTAGGTTGGTAGGCAAGTCTCTTTTGATAAGAATGAAAAATAACAAAATTAGATTTTTTGATGTTGAGAGTTAACTTACTAGCTGTTAGCCAGTCATAAAAATTTCGTAATTCAATATTGACTGTACTTTCAAGGGCTTTCATATTTTTGTCAGCATAAAGAATGTTTGTATCATCAGCGAAAAGATAAAACTTAAGTTTATCTGAACATTTATGCATGTCATTAACATATAGCAAAAAAAAGCAAAGGTCCAAGAATTGACCCCTGAGGAACACCACAACTGACCTCGACATTATTTGATATATTTTGACCAACCTGTGTTGTTTGTGTGCGATTTTTTAAATACGAAGAGAACCAATCATTAATTATTCCACGGAAGCCGTAATGGTTAAGTTTATTAAGTAAAATATTGTGATCAACTGTATCGAATGCTTTTTTTAGGTCTATGAAGACTCCACAAGAGAATAACTTCTTATTCATATTAGTTTGAATATCATTTAATAATTACAATATTGCATGTTGAGTAGAGTGTCCATTACGAAAGCCATATTGAGAAGAATACAACAAGTTTTGTTTTTCAATATAGCTCACCATTCTTTTGTATACAATCTTCTCAAAGATTCTATTAAAGACAGATAACAAAGAAATAGGTCCGCAGTTACTTGCATCCGTTTCGTCCTCACCTTTATGAACTGGAATGATTTTTGCAATTTTGAGTTTTGTGGGGTAAATACCTGATTTAATAGATGTGTTAAGTATCTCTGAGAGTATAGGAGATATGATAGCTCTTGAACATTTGAGTAAATTAGTGGGTGAGGAATATAAGCCATATGATTTGTTATTTGGTATAGATAATATTTCTAAATTGATATCCTCAGGTAAGACAGGTTGATGATAAAAGGATGAAGCTGGAGATTTGCAATTACTAACATAGTCAAGATAATGATGGTGTGAAGATGGCAATTTACTAGCAAGTTTGCTACCTACTGTAGCAAAATGCTGGTTTATAATGTGAGGAAATTGCGAGGCTTCATTAATGACTTTACCATTATTATTTAGATCCTTAAGAGAACTTATGGTCTTAGAAGTCTTCCTCCGACGATAAAGTATCTCATTAATTCCTTCCCAAGTTTTTTTCATATTTGTTATGTTATGTGTGAAGTACTCCTGATAATATGTCTTCTTACTTAACCTTATCAAGCTGTAAATTTTATTTCTATAACGTCTATATCTTTCATTATCACCTATAGCGTACAATTTATTTTTAATTGAAATCGACGCTTTAATTCCTTTGGTGATCCAAGGCTTAGATAATTGTTTTGCTTTACGATTTGACATTTTTTTAATAGGCACATGCTTTTTGACAATTTTATTGTACTTGTTATAAAATGTAGAGAACAACTTATTCACATCGTTTCTGGATTCCCCCAGCTTATCCCAGTCAACTTGAGAAAGATCATTATTAAACTTTTCAACTGAGAATCCCGAGTAGTCACGTATTTTAGCACTATTTCTTTTTATGGTTTTATCCTTTGCATCTGTTGTGATACAAAATTGTGAAAAATGATCGCTTACATCAGAGATAATATTTCCACTAGTAAGTAGTTTATCCGGGTTATTAATGAAAATGTTATCAATTAACGTAGCAGAAGTTGTACGAACACGTGTGGGCTTGTCAATTGTTGGAATGAGATAACAGCTTTGCAATGCTAATAAAAAATCATGACTTATCTGAGATTTTTCAGATTTAAGAAGGTCCACATTAAAATCACCCATGATATAAATTACCTTATCACTAGACACCAATTCCTCAATTTTATCTTCAAAATATTTTTGAAAATATTCAGGAGAATTGTGTTGTCGATAGACTATTCCGCACACAATATTTTTGTGATTGACAAACGGTATTTCAATCCACAATGCTTGAAATGCCGTGTTACTGGTCTTTTCAAGAACATTATAATTTAGCGATGATTCAATAAACAAACCAGCGCCTCCGGAAGCCAGTGGTGTTGGCACATGTTCAAAACAATAACCTGGGATGGTCGGATGAAAATTGCTCTCATTTGAATTTGTAATTTTAGTTTCTGTTATTCCAATGATGCTAAAATGGAAATTAAGTTCATCTAATAGAACTGTCAAGTTTTCTAGGTTTCGGTTTACGCTCACGATATTATTATGAAATATCGAGAAACTAGTCTGAATCTCATTTTCGGAAAGCTTTTTGCCAAACTTCTTAAAACTATGCACAGAAAAATATCGGCTTTGGATGCATTGGCTATGAATATTATGATTGCTCCTCAGAGCATTATCTAAATCATTGTTAAAATCAAAAATATTCAAGTCATATAGGCCAGCTAATTTATCTAAATTTTTCCTAGGTTGGCAAGTAATAGGGATTGAGTTATTAAACTGACCAAGGCATGATACTAAATCGCCTCTAAAGTTATAAAAGGGGAGTTCTTTTAATAATAATTTAGCAGCCTTCTCTTTAGACTTAATTCTACGTGTCTCCATAGGCATAGTTGTAGGGTTTTAACACATTAATCAGGATATTTGTATATGAATAAATACTTATCTAGTTTGACGTTGCTATTTCGTCTAGCTCTTCTAAGTTTTTCAGTTTTATCGCTGGCGAAGTATCTGTCTTTCGCAGGTACACGAAGCCATTCTTCGCCCATGAGCAATATTTATAGTTCTTGGCAGCTCTGGTCTGTTTGCTTTTGTACAATAGCTCTTGGATTCTCGGGGTTAGATGGTCATATAAACTGATATAATTTACATCTGCACTGCTTTCTTACTGCAGCTGTTCTGCATTCAACTTACCTACAGCTCTTCTGGCAGCCATGACCTTGTCTTTAGCGAGTCGTCTCACAAACTTGCATATTATAGCCTTTGGTCTACTTGATGCCAAACGTGATGGCACCCGATGTGCGGTATCAATATCACTTATCGAAACATCTTCAACTCCCAGTGCAGTGAATAATTTAATACGTAGATCGGCAGTCTGTTGAGCAGTTTCCCTCTCAGCTACTGCTGGGACACCGACAATCTTGATGTTGTACTGATAGCTATAAGCTTCCGATTCTTCAATAAATTTCGCAATACGTTCACATTTTTCCGATATCTTATTTACTTTAGCAGTAAGATCTTGAATCTGCTTATTAGCTTCCTTTTTGAACGAATAGAGCTCATCATATTTGCTAGACATAAACTCAACTGAATTAGCTCTATCTGGTGACAATTCTTTTCATTTTGTCGGCCATTTTGGCTCTTCGTCTTCGAGGATAAATCGTTAGACACTTTTTGTAGACTCTCTTTTAATTCAGCAATCTCACTTCGGAGTGCTTGATTTTCTTTTTGTAAAGACTCAAGTCTAGTCATCAGTATTAGTTGTTATAAGATATATGTATAATTTAAAACACAATTCGAGCAAATTCACAATAAAATTCTGGTCGAGAAAATACACGTCCGCTCAGCTCGAGAGCACGTGTCTGAAGAAAAACCAAAGATAAAATGCAGTAAGGTAATGTAGACGTAGATAAAGAAGTATTTTCTTGCCCAGTGATTTTTTTGGCCGGGAAAATGTTCACAAAACATCGACGAATATATCGCGAAGAGCTACAAATGTGTGTATGGCTCGGTGTATGGGATAAAAACCAAACGTACTTGCAGGTTCGGTGAGTCCGGGATTGGACGCACCTCGGGTGGCTGGAAGTTTCCCGAACTCACCTCGCTTCGCTCGGTAAGTTCGGGAAGCTTCCAGCCACCCTCAGTGCGTCCAATCCCGGACTCACCTCCCTGCAAGTACGTTTGTTATAGAGCGTTGACTGACTCTTTTCACACGAGTCCATGGCGAGAATCCAACCCACGAACTGAAAGGTGAAAGGTGAAAGGGGCTTGCTTTGACGAATACGCCACCGAAGCTCCATTTAAACAGATGTGAAAGTTAATTCCTCTTAGCAATGATATCCGGCAAAGACAAGACGAAATGTATCTCATCCCCCAACTTCCATGAGCTCCTAACCTCTTAATGGTCACCAATTTTAGAGGGCGCAAGAAATTCGGAGTAATTTCCAAAGTCAGGGCCATAGTTCAAGTGGATACCCTGCCTGTTCTAGAGTAACTGCAAGAAGTGTACAACTGACTACAGTAACTGCAAGAAGTGTAGCCACTGATGAGAACAACAATTCCCAGATGGTAGAACCACTTCACGCCTGAATAAATCTTGATCCCGTTTAATGTTTAATAATTATAGTTTGTATAAACTCAAGGATTCATATTGGATAAAATGTTAAACACATGGATACTAACAAGGATAAAGGGGTCAAAGCTCAGATAAAACTGGGAACAACAAACAAGAGATTACGTCGATATTCGTTACGTATTCCTACTCTATGTTTAAATTAACAGAAATACTAAATTATGCGAGAACACTTCACGAAAAGGAGAAACAAGCAAAAGGCATCGAAGCAATACTTCACAATTTCCCCAGTCCGTACCGCGATGACAACGGGGACGATATGCACAAAGTTCAGTTTAGAAGACAAACTCGTCGAAATATGAATTCAAATCCTACATTCCAACAACCACGTACAAATTCGTATACACGAGCAGACCATTTCGTTGTGGATATACATGGCCCAACAATGGAGGGAAATGTCTTGCCGAAGGACAGCAATTTAACAACTGCTCTAAACTTGATATTATAATTTCGCCAGAGTGTGTAAATTACGAGACAAGAAACAAAACCAGAATTCTGCTAATGATGTACCAATGTTCACAGATAACAGGCAGTAGTCATGATGAGGACAGTAGTACAAACAGTGAGGAGTATAGTTTCAATGTACATAAAGCCAAATTACAACCTTGTGCAACCAATACTAACAAAAACAAAAAACATTCCTCTTATGCCAAATATAAATTAGGAAATTTAACCATCAGATTCCAAATTGATAGTAGACCATTAGCCAACATCATTGATGAATCTACCTTCTCCACGATTCGAAAGGAAAACCCATTGATATGCCTCAACAAAGTACAAGAAGCGTCTTTTGGGCTTCGGTAGAACAACACCATTTCCAGTACTCGGACCATTCCTGTATGTTTTGGAATCAAAGAAACAATCAAATTAATATTTGTCAAGAATGCCACTGCATGGTTGCCTAAATTTGAGCGGAAAAACTGCCATTGACTTAAACTTTCTCACAATTAATGTTAATCAGATAAATAGGCAACCTGCCTTCAGCATATTAGCTATGAATGCAAAATTCCACCTTGTTTAAAACCTATCATCACTGAATATATGATGAAGTCTTCCATGATGTTGGAAAATTGATGTTCAAGTTAACCTACACAATTAACCAAGAGTCGAAAATGTCAAACCTGTTGTGCAACCAACATGCATGACGAATGCCATTTGCCTTACGCAAGAAAGTTGAATATAGACATGACCGATTGCAACAACAAGACATCATTGAACCTGCACAAGGACCATCACTGTGGGTCCAATTGCTGCATTTCCTAAACCTAGCAAACCTGACAAAATTAGATTGTGTATATAGGTATGCGCCAAGCAAATACTGCAATTTTACTGGAACACCACCCTCAACCGACCATTGAAGACCTTCTCAATAATTTAAATGGAGTTCTATTAAATGGAGCTCTATATAAAAGAGGAATTGTTTGAGTCGTCCACAATCTAGTTGGAAATAGTTATCATACGTCTCAGACGGCTTAAATATAAGCTGCATATTAAATATAAGCTGCAGCCTAAATAAGTCAAACACGAACAACTCGTATAAACAGCCAATTTTCATTAAGTACAGATTATTTTGGACTAGCTTTTATACCTCTGAGCATATTACGAATAAATTGATCTCTTACTCGAATGACAAATGGCACTATTGGTCGGCGGAGCTTTATAATATTATAAGCAACCAGAACCTAGAGCAACGGCAATGTAAAAGAGTGACGCACTAAACATAAAACAGCGTGGTATTGTCTGAAATACGTGATATGCCAATAAATCCATATGCTGTCAAACCGAATGCCGGAACCAACACGTACACCAGTCCTACAGTGTAGCCAAACATTTGATAAAATCGGCTTGGGATATAACCAATTAATACCCGACTTGCGTTTCGATTGCGTATAGCTCTTCACGGCCAACTAATTATTATAATAGAGCCATTTATACCAGCAACAAGTGCCGATATGTAGACTATGCTGACTGCTTCACGGTGACTGCTATTTAGATAACATCCGTCTATGCCAGAATTGCGTTGCAAGTTGCAGCAACATTGCCTCGTGTGACATGGCCTTTATTTATATTTTCATTTTCTTTTTCCTAGAAAAGAGAACAATGAATAAATGTAAACAATAACGTTGAAAACCTTTGAAAAATTAGTTTCTTTGTGAAGGGAAGCTCGATCGAGTGTACGCAGTTGTACGTCTAGTTTTCGATATTCGGCGAAAGGTATGGCTAGTTTATATTGTTGTTCAGATAATTGCCTTTTTTTTAATTTGATAATCTCACTTGATTTTCAAAGGCCATAAATCGCGATAATATTGACATCGACTAAAACTATTGTTATGAACTAAGATATGAGCATTTCAAGTCTTAGATCATCATAGATCACCAATGACCTACGTAATATGGATCCTGTTCTGTTGAAAAGGAGTTAAACAAAAATATTCGCCATATTGAAACGTCATTGTTGGCATAGCACCAGCTGTTAGGAACTCCTTAGTTATTGTTTTATTCAAGTCAGATTCTTGTTGTTTTTCAACAAATAATTATTGTCCAGAAATTCATGTCCAAATCAGAAAATCTTCATTTTTAAAAAGTGTAGGTAGCCACCTTAAAATGTTCAGTGTGAAACAATTGAGGTTTAACAGGCAAACGCCAACTGTAACAAACAATTATTACTAACTATTTTTAATCGAAATTAAAAACTCTTTAATAATTCATGCCGAAAAAATACAAAAGAAATAACTGTTTAATCAATGTTAGTAAAACGAATAAGATTTTGATTTTCTCGGCTTAGACAATGTTTATTTTTAAAATTACTTCGCCAATGAACTCATAAGATAGGTCGTTTTTTACGCACGTTAAAACATTCGAATCTAGCCCGCGTGCAGGCCCAAGGGAAGAATAGTGGGCCTGCAAGCAAGACCCGGTATTTTGTAAAACGCCCCTTTTCATAACACGCCCCATTCGCGCGTCAATTGTCAAAAAAGAACCAATGACAGCACCCAAATATTAACAAACAAA
>CACRXK020018120.1:0-10157 GCA_902702795.2 Paramuricea clavata
CATTGACACTTCTCTCCTCAACAGTTTGATGTAAAACATTGCCAATTGGCTTTTCAAGATATACGTGGCATTCTTCTTCTGAAGACTTAAATTAATGGTCGAAACGTAAAGAATGAAAATGTTTACAATTTTCGGAGAGTGTATATTGTTTTGTGCTTTATTATGATGACACAAGGTTGTAAAAATATTGTTATATCATGACTGTATCGGACTTGTTGGAACAACCTTGCAACAAATCTGATCAAGTATCAACACAGGGGGCCCCACTATGAGTTATGATTGAAATAATATTGTATTTATTTTTAAAAACCTACTTGAATCCCTTGATAATCGATTATTTCTTCTCTCGAAATTCTGTAAACATTTTAAACTGCTTGGAGTCATTATACTATCACTCTACATGACGTTTCATGAAGTATAGATGATCGCTGACAAGTAAGGACCGCGGGCGCGAAAAGACGAAGGCGGCGAAAGAAGGGAGAATTAAACTAAAGGGTTGAAACTTCGACTAGATGACATTTCTAAATGCCTTAAAATTCACAACTTATTTGTGTTTTCGAATATTTTTTTGCAGATTCTATGTCTTTTTGGATATATCTTCACAACTGATGTAGTAGATTCGATAAACGATTGATTTTTCGTATGTTTTTACATGAAACACTCGAAGGGTTTTTTCGCACAATGTGTTCCATAAGTAGGTTGTTCTCGTGACGTCAAGTATAATGAGTCCGAGCCATTTAAAAGGTTTACAGAACTTCGAGAGAAGAAATAATGGATAATCAAGGGATTCAAGTAAGTTTTTAAAAATAAATACAATATTTTTTCAATCCTAACTCACATTGGGGCCCCGTGCGAAATTTCCGGAGAACAACCTACTTATGGAACACATCAAACGATGACCCGCCGAAGTTTATTGGTTTTCATGAAAGCATTAGACTAGTTCTACTATCTGACCAAGTTTGAACGAAAAATGTTGAAAACTCGCAGAGTTATTTAATAAAATACATTTCGCTGCAATAAGAAAAACATTGAAAATGTAATATTCAAATTCAATTTTCTCCCGAAAAAGTTTACGGTAATTACCGATTTTCAAACGAGTTGTGCTCCTGCGGATTTTAACCAATTTTTCCCAAATTTTCACAGGACATAGCTAAATACGTCAGTTTCAAAACTGTGTTAGGCTTTGTTCTAATTTTGGATATTTTAAAAATAAAGTCGCCATATCAGCGGAATGACGAAATAAACAAAAATTTCCGAACACAATTTTTTAGAACAACTATTTTAAGGTATAAAAATGATATTTTCATAAATATAACTTAAAACGAGCAGGAGCACAACTCAAAAGCGTAACGGTACCGCGATTTAAGATTTTCCTGAATAATTCTTACATTATTTTATTGTTTGTTAATTTTACAAGTTTACCATATTTTGCATGCACTGAAGAACATTTGGTGAAAATTTGATGAAAATCGGTCTGATATTGAGCGCGCAGTAGCGATTTTCCGCAAAACGCCAAAAAGGGTATCCTGTAACCTTAACAGGTTGTTTCATACTTGTTGGCAACTTGGGACAAGCAGTGCGAACACATCTCGTTGGCGGCTTGTTGGCAGACTTGCTAAAAGATGTGAGATTTTAGCGTGCGTAATGGGTATTCCACCCTTCTGTAAACTAGAGTCAGTACACAACATATGTCATCCTCACTCTACTAATTTCCTTAGGCATGACGGATATATTCACCGAGAGCACTCTGTGCGTCCCTGGAATGCAAGATATGACTGGCTTCTTATTAAAATCATTCTACTGTACACCAGATAGGATTCCCGGTAACCACGTGTTTCTAGATCAAGGACCAGGCAAACGGTTTGGTATTTCTGAAGTTGGAGTTTACGAAGAAACGAAACGTAAGTGATTGCTTGCAAGGTTGATACACGATCTCGAACCCATAGGATACACTTACAAGAGAAAAAGGATCAATACTGCATCAGGTTGGGGCGTTGGTTTCAAATTTCTATATCTTTGATTTCACGAGATTTAACAAACAACAATTAGTTAGTATCAAGCCTGGTTTTCATATGGTCGTAATGCATGGTCGTAAAAATAGAGTCACGATCTTTCTCAACGGTCAGTTTATAATAGTTTATACCTGTAAACCACATATAAATCATAAGTATTCTCTAGTTATAATCACTCCGCGTATTTTCAGTTCTAAAATGTTGTATTTCGGCTGATGAATGGATGAGAGAATGCTATTGGCTACCTTTAGTTACGTCACGTGTGACGTAATTCCGTGCGTCCGTCCTCTAATATATTGATCATGGCTCTCGACCAATGAAAGCACTTGAATTCTTAACGTTATTATATGAAACTATAGATAGTATACATGATGTAACTGTAACTAGTTAAAAATTATGTAAGTTTTACAGTAATGCCAAAATATGATTCTAGCTATAGCGATAAATTTCGATCTAAGCAAGAAGAACAAAATCCATCACCACAGCAAGAAAGAGCATGGTAAAATTAGTAAAATTGCAAAGTTTGGTTGCGAAATGTTATAAAATGAGGAAAATGTAGCCCTACGAAATTTGCAAATTTTGCAGTAATTTGTATTACGCACGGGAACTCCCTCGCGTAATACAAATTAATACAAAATTTGCAAATTTTGTAGCGCTATATTTTCCTCATTTACAACATTTCGCGGCCAAACTTTCAGGCAATTTTACTAATTTTAACATGTTCTTTCTAGCTGTGGTGATGGATTTTGTTCTTCTTGGCCAGATCAAAATTTAGTCTATAGCTGGATCATCTATCATATACACACTAACAACAATTATTTATACATTTGTTTTCCCAGCAAAAATACTTGACCACAGGAAAAACCGTTACGCATGGTCAAAAGTGAGCGGTTCAATCACCTTGGAGTGTGCCGCCGAAGGTTATCCAGCACCACTGATCTCCTGGGTTAAAGATAAAGTGGTTACTAAAAGTGGTTCGGGCAGTTTACAGTTGATGAATTTGAAATTGAATGACAGTGGTGTCTACGAGTGCTGGGCCAATAATTCCAATGGATTTGATGCCAGATTGTATAAACTCGAAGTGACAAGTGGGTTGAATTTTGCTCCCTCTCTTGCTAAAATATTTATTTCTTCGCCTTCATGTTCTTCTTATATGTACTAGTACTAGACTAAACATTCGCATCCGATATTTATCTGATGTACAAACTCTCGCCGATATTTGAAGTACTATTTAAAAGAGGGTCCTGAAGCGGGGGGGGGGGGGTCGTGGGGTCGAATTCTCTTTTCCCAGCCCAAAATTTGACTAAATCCCATTGTCCTGAGCACAAATCCCATCATCTCAGTGGCTGTCCTGCTCAAATCTTAATCCCATTCCCATTTTCTATTGTTTTTTTGATGATGAATCCCAGTCCCAGTGCATGAAATCCCATTTTCCCACCGCCAAAAATAAACAAATCCCAGTTCCCATTTTACCCCTTCAGGACCCTCTTAAAACATGAGCAGCAGTGTTTTATCAGATATAAAGATACGAGGCGAAGCCGAGTATCTTTAGGTCTGATAAAACACGCACTGCGAAATATAAATTCAAAAACAATCAATCTTGTAACTTCATTGGCGAAGTAATTTTCAAACAATACGTTGTGTAAGTCGTGAAAATCAAAGTTAAAGTTTATGTAAATCAAGGGAAATCTTTATCACATATAAAGATTCGACACGCTTAATTACGATTTTTCTTTGTGTTTTCCTCATGAATTATTAATGAGTTTTTGAAGTCGCTTTAATGCGCTATTTCTTTATTTTATTCAAAATTGAAAATATTATTCTCATTATCTTTACTTTTTTACTGTAATACATCATGCCAAAAATAATCGTATAAACTACTAGACGTCAGCCAGGGGGGGGGGGTCGTGGTATCCTAAATACATGATAAATATGGATCAAAATACCTATATTATTACAGTCAAAATGTTACATAATAGGCTACCTAAAGCAATCAGAACCTAATTAAAAATTAGTCATAACATTCAAGTAAATATACATGCAGTATACTCGAATTAAATACCCATTATAGACCCTGTATACGCAAAACCCCATGGCCGGTCGACCCTAACTACTAGCACAAGCACGCGGCAATAATCTGTGGCGTTATATACCAGTCGTACGACTAAAAAATTTGAATTATTGCACCCTGTAATTATCATCCTTTAGAAAGGTTAAATTAATAAGGTTGAGAATCTTCTTCATGTTCTTGTTTTCAGAATAATGCTTAATTAGCTTTTCTTTTGAAACACAGGTGAATTGCGAGCATGTGTCAAAAATCGTGAACTCCAGTTTCAACATGAACGACCGAGCACAGGGCTAAATCAAGAACTGCAAGGAAACATGTTTTATCGTTTCACTGACGCACAAAAACATACTGATCTTCAGGTAATACAGTAAAAATCCGAATAAAAGAACCACTTTTTGGGGGTAGACCGCGAGAAGTCTCTCAGGAGAAAGAGGGCCCTGCTCACAACACATCAAGATTCAAGAAACGAAATACGCGTTGTCCACACAACGCAAAATTCCCATTCGTCGAAATCGATGTGCCTGCATGTCGATCAAATCTGATAAGTAGTAATTATGCTATAAATAATTCCCAGACTGAATGTTGATTTTAAAAATAAACATGACATTACTGAACGGTTCCTATTGGATAGATTTAAATGGATATAAGAAAGGTTTATGCAAAGGCGGAGTCAACTTGACAAGAGCGAAAAGTGGACGTATTTCGTTTCTTGATGTGTTGCAGCAGTCCCTCCTTCCCCTCGTACGCCCGGGAAGCTAAACCTGCGGAAATGAGAGACCGCTCGCAGTCTATTGTTTTGGTAACAAACTGAAGTACCTATTATACAAGTTTATAAAAAAGGTAATCCAGTCTTAGAGTGCTGTTGTGCGCACATGGTTATTTTTTTCATATTTAATAATAAAGATTAGGACGACACCCTTTTTTGCATCATTTCAACCAAAAATGATTGAAAATGGACCTTTCCCCTTATAACTAAAATTTCGATTTAGACAACAATTTCATCACAGCTTGAAAGAGCATCACAAAATTAGTAATATTCCAAAGTTTTGTTGCAAAATCTTGTAAAATGCGGATAATATAGCCTTGCGAAGTTTGCCATTTTTCAGTCATTTTGTATTACAAACGGGAAATTGGCATCCGATTCGGGTGTTGGGGCTGCAATTCCCGTTTGTAATCTAAAATGACTGAAAATTGCAAATTTCGCAAGCCTATATTATCCACATTTTACAACATTTCGCAACGAAACTTTAGAATGTTACTAATTTTGTTGTCCTCTTTCAAGCTGTGATGAAATATTTGTCTAGACTTGCCTAGATCAAAATTTGGGTTATAAGGGGAATGGTCTATTACTGGTCGAAATCACACTTTCCCATCTATGTGCATTATTAAAGCAGTGCAGAAGGAAAAAAACTAGCTATGCTCTAATGTGTCATGCTAAACAATAAACTTAAAACAGAAGTGACCATATGAAATTAAAATTTAATAAATAAAATTAAAATTCATTAATTTTAGAACAAAATTGGATTTACTCTCGATAGTTTTTCACCTAACTCCCAACGGTGGAGAAATGCAATTTCCACCGGCAATATTTATTCGATTCGTATTTGGCCATTTTCTCGTGATACAAAATGATATAATGATACAAAAAGGTATCATTGGATAGCTAAAAGCCTGAACATTGCTTGTCGAGATTCATTACCTAGAGGTAAAGGTTTAGCCTCTCAAGCAAGAATTTATATTTTTAGTTCCGTGACGCACGCCCATCCAAAATGGTTCCTTCGTGTACAACCTGGTTAAAGGGCGGTCACCCCAATGTAAAAGATGGTGTCGTATCCCGGCAACTGTGTATCAAAGACCAAGGACAAGACTGTCATAGGACACTAAATATCTTTGTCAGAAGATGTGCACATTACTACGTCTACAATTTCAAGTCTATGAAAAATGTTTCCCATTTGACATTTTGCATGAAAAATGGTAAGTTGTAATGATTATGTATTGAGTGTGAAAACCAAAATTTAATCGTGCGTAAACTAATTGTTTTACAAATATTTCGACAGCAATCTCGTACCCAGGGCCTTTCCTATTTGGGAGAAAAGACCCTGGTGACGTGATCTGCTAAAATCTAGCAGATTTCTAATTAACTATATTTGATTCCTTTACGACAATCATACAAAACGCAAATTATAAAGTAAACTATAAAAATCATCCAAACATAAAATATTTATTGACCTCATCTTGGATTGCTATTTAAAAATCTGCTAGGTTTTGGCAGCTCATGCGACCGGCGTCCACCAGGGTCTTTTCTCCCCTCGCCAAGAGGAAAGACCTGGGTACGAGGTCGATTTCGACAGCTGGTTAATTTGATATGCATATTTTAAATATTCTACTCTCGGCTACATTCCCGCGGTAAAAGAGATATTTGGATTTACTATTTTTGCATTTTCTAATTTACTTCACATTTGATTCACAGCTGTTAATCTGCAGCGCGGGTTTCAGCCAATGATGACGTCATCGACTCGTCACCATGCCCTTTCCGGGAAAACGTTCCACACGGAGGAATATTTTGAAGAATCCTACGAATGTCTCATGGTGTGTCAGTTGGACAAGAGATGCAAGTCGTTCAATTTTTCTAAGAAATTAAAGTTATGTGAACTAAACAGTGGTACGAAGAAGGAGTTTCCTGGAAACTTTGTTTCGAATATGGACTTTGATTATTATCATATAAAACATGGAATCGTGAGACAAGAATTGTAAAGTATTAGTAATAAGTTGCAAAAACATATGACACAAAATTCTACCCAATCTTTTCTTGATTGCATTGCAAAGATCAATTAAAACGACCATGTAACCTCTTTGGTACAGTATTTGTAGCTCTTTTCCTTCCAGAGATATTTAACATTGTTTGATATGCAAATATCATCAGTATGATACCGCACTGAATAATACGATTTTTGAAGAGCATCGTTAATTTTGAAATTGGTATAATATTCCACACACAGATACGGAGGTCTCTGAATTATTAAATAGTGTATGCACATATAAGCACAATTTTAGATATTTGCTATCGTCAATTACCCCACAAGATAAACATTCTGTCATAGACACTCATGCATTAGATGCAGTATGATGTCATACTGATGATATTTGCGTATAAAACAAAGTTGAATATCTCGGGACGGAAGAGAGCTACAAGTATAACAAATCTATCTATGGTATACAGCTATTTCAATTAAGGTTGTCCACGAGCAAAGCGGAAAAGTCGAATACGAGCGCGAAAGGCTGCTGGGAATCGCTATGAAAATTCGTTAATTTTTTAGGGATTCCCAGCAGCCTTTCGCGCTCATACCCGACTTTTCCGCTTTGCTCGTGGACAACTTTAATTGAAATAGCTGTATATTTACCAAAAAGGTTATATACTGATTTTAAGTGATTGTTGCAATGCAATCAAGAAAATTAAAATTTCGTGTCATAAGCACTAACGGAGGAAGAGGGGGCCCTTTGACATGGTGTGGGGGCCCCTGTTCAACAGTAATAGTATAACAGTAACAGTAACAGTTTACGTTTTCTAATTTTCTGGGCGATAGGCCGTGGCTGATGGGAGCCACTCATGGGCGTACCGGGCGGGAGGGGGGGGGCGGAGGGGGCTACAGCCCCCTAGTTTGTTGGGCAAACAAAGCCAGTCGGGCAATATTGGCTTATTATAAAAATAGATGGACAACTTATGTCAATTTTGTGGGAAATTCTGTCAATTTTGTGAGAACTATGCTATCTAATAGGAATCACCCCCCACCCCCGACGACAACAATTTTGAAAAGTTTCTCCGGAAAATTTTTTTGACAACGCGGGCACAATCCGAAAAAGTCGGGCAAATTTCTTTCCGCCCCCCTAATTTTTTCCTTCCCGTCCGCCCATGGAGCCACTGACTGTCAGGGGCCCTTAGTTTTTGAACTATAAACCTACCCAATGAGCGTTACGCCTCTGAGCCAGGGATGTAGCGAAGATTTTGTTGTTGCGAGGGAAGGGGAAGGGCACAAAATTACACTTTTTTTCCAAACTTTATGTAAAGACGCTAGCCCCATCAGCAAAAGCTGATTTCAGTGAAGCGTCCGGACTGCATTGTTCAGCCATCGTATGAATATGCAAAAAAGTTGCTCGAAATTGCCTTTAAATTTCAAAGTGTACCTTTCTTTATTTTGCTCTAGACAGACGACAAAATATGTTAGTTATTTAATAGACAGTTCTGTGTGACTGCGAAACAAAAATAATAATCGAACAGTTGAATACTTTAAATTAATGATATGCAATTTTAATTCTTTCACCTCAGCTACATGATTTTCCTAATATAAACGATGTTCACGCTTTGTTTGAAAACCGCTTTATGTAATCACAAATCATGCATCGCGAGATTCATAGTTGTGTCATAATTTCTTTAAGACACTTTTTTATGTATTATTATATAAATTATATAATACTATTGTATATTAGCACTGATGAAGATTCGGGCTTACGGATCGAAAGCTTTGCAGTAATAAATTTTCGTGGGTCAGTTCTACAAGCAATAGTATTATATGATTTATCGTCATGCAAACCTACAAAGAACTTATACATAAATTATGTTTAATAATTTAAAAGTTAAAATGAACCAGTACATTGTTCAACATTTTGACTCTCTATTGCAAAATGTTGTTTAGGAATATACAGAATTTTTGTACATGGCACCCAGTAATTAAGGTGATAGTCTACCCTAAATTATCATAAGCAAGTTCAATTTTTGAAAATTTTTATTTTTACATAATTTGGTCCATCATTTATTGTAGTTTCAGCGCCTCAAATTTTTTTTCCGGTTTTGTAAAGAGTTTCTGCAAAAACATTAAATTTATGGAAAGGCCTGGAAGATTTATGCATAGCAACCGTTTTGGTAATTTTGTTTACTATGGTTGCTATGGGTTTTTAACCCAAAAAACCCAAAATATATTGTTTTTTCCTCCAACCCCCTTTCTTTGTTAACAAGTCATCCCCCCTTATGAATATTTAATATCTTTCTCGATCCATGCCTCTGAAACAACTAACAAACTCGGCTGAGTTTTGTGTTTACATTCGAAGTGGCAGCCATTGAGCGAAATTATAGTGAATCTAATCCTTATCAATCGAGTGAATTGCCAGCCGTTTTCTAAGGGATTTTTTGTTTGGATAAAAGTACGATGGATAAAAGAAAGTTTAGATCGACAAAAAGAAAGAAAAGGAAGGGTTTTTCTGGGGTAAGACGTCAGGAAAAGACCGACCACTTGGGTGATGGCGTGACTGCTCTACATTGTATTCCCAGCACTTCGTCTGCTGTTAGTGATTCCTCCGTTCGAAGTTCAGTTCCAGATATTCAAAATATGTCAGAGAAAAAGCTACTGAACAGTTCTTTCCAAGAATTTGAAAGCAGTGGAGGTGTTCTGACTCGCAAACAAGCCAAAGAAATTGGACTTGGATGCCGAACAAACATTGAAATTGCAACAGGATTCAAAGTACAGGATGCTGTTCTGTTGAATGACTGCATATCAGATGCTGCAATATGCAGTTCATGCCGTTTGGCTTCTTCGAAACTGCAACTTTATCAAAAAAATAACGAGAGAGAAGGATTGTGTGAATCACTATTCCTGAAGTGCTCAGCCTGTGATGTAGTGACCCCTTTGTCAACCAGTAAGCGTCTGGGTGGTAAAGGTGGTGGTCCTCGTGAAGTTAAGTGAATCGCCGAGCTGTGTTGTCTTCACATCAGTTTGGCCATGCGGGATTGGCAAATTTTTGTGCAGGAATGAATTTACCTCCACCACTTGCAAAAAAGGCATACAATGAACATTTAAAACAGATCGAACAGGCAGCAAAAAGCAATGCAGAGAAAATTATGAAAGATGCAGCAAACCGGTTGAAAGATAAAGTTGCCACAGAACGACCTCAGGACATTGAGGACAATGATGAAGATACAATTATTGCTAGAGTTGCAGTTTCAGTGGATGGTACTTGGCAGAAAAGAGGCCACTCCTCCAAAATAGGGGTGGTATTTGTCATTTCAGTAGACACTGGTGAAATCC
>CACRXK020018121.1:0-10155 GCA_902702795.2 Paramuricea clavata
GTCTATAAATATTGTTATTTGTTGTTAAGTGGTTTTGTGATACATTTTTAAAACTACTAATGTTTTTTCAAACTGGTAAATATTTTCAAAGCCCCCCTTCTTTCGTATCTCTGTATTTTTTCAAAGCCCCCCCTTTCAGGTTTTGAAAAATTTAAAGGCCCCCCCAGTTTCTCCTCAATCCCCCCCTGTACAATAAATAATGAGCGGTCCCTAACCAACATTTAACTTTGCTATCTTTTTTATTATTTGAATAATATGTTTGCATATGGTTACTTTGACTTGCAATTGTATGAAACGGCGCCATGTAGAAATTTAGAGGAATTATAAAGTTCATCCGTATTTATTACAATACGAATTCTCGTGGATTTTGGGAAATTTTTCATGGATTTCTTTACTAGACTTCACTTTTTTGGAACTTTGAAAGACGTTTTAGTAATTTGGAGGCTGTTTTGTATATGACAATGACTGCAGCCTACAGTAAAAGTGCACGCGCGTGATCTCAGAATAACAGTATTAAGTAAGCCCCCTTGATGAGTGTACGCTCTTGGGGCAAACTCATTTTCATCAGAAATATGTTTAAATAAAGAAGCTAATATATTATATGTATTGCTAGAAATTCCCAAAACATTCATTAATTTGTCATTGAAAACGTTAACAACCAAATCAACAAGCAGGATGATGAGGCAAAACGTCCATGACCATGTTCCTTCGATCAACGGCAGTAAATAAATATTGTATTTAATATATTAAATTAAGGACAGTGTTACTGTTGAAGTTATAACATGAACGTTTTGCCTAGTGGCTAGTGCTTTATATATACGACACCAGCTTGTTGATTTACATGGGCGTACCGGAAGGAAAAAATTAGGGGGGCGGAAAGAAATTTGACCTACTTTTTCGGATTGTGCCCGACCAGTGCCGAAAACATTTTTTTTCCGGAACAATTTATTTTGGCGTTTCCAATGACAAATTAATGTTTTGGGAACTTCTAGCAATACATATAATTTATTAGCTACTTAATAATAGTTATTCTGAGATCACGCTCGTGCACTTTTACTGTAGGTGGCAGTCATTGTCATACAAAACAGCCTCTAAATTACGAAAACGTCTTTCATAGTTCCAAAAAAGCGAGTAAGTCTAGTAAAGAAATCCATGAAAAATTTCCCAAATCCACGAGAATTATTATTGTAATAAATACGGATGAACTTTATAATTCCTCTAAATTCCTACATGGCGCCGTTTCATACAATTGCAAGTCAAAGTAACCATATGCAAACATATTATTCAAATAATAGTTTACTAGCATAGGTTAAATTTACTAGCAAAGTTAAATATTGGTTATTGTTCAACTAAATTTAGAATAGAGTCACAGGTACATAGTACGGCAGAATATTGAAAACGAAAAATATAGTATATGCGGCAAACGCCTCGAGCGAAACTTCGTTTGCACGTTTACAAACAAGCAAAACTCATGCATTTGATATTATATACCGCCCGACATAATATATTTATCCTTGCCCATGAGAAAAATTATTTAAAAAAAAACAACAATACAAGTAAAAAGTAAAGATCGTAACCATGCATCACCCCGAATTTAATGCGAAACACGTGAATTTATAGAGAAACACCATATATAGAAACACGTGCGTTGCTTCATAGCTCGTATTCCAGCGTGTTCCGGGTGGGGTTCCGGGTGGGGCTCCGGGTGTTCCGGGTAGGGTTCCGGGTGTTCCGGGAGGGTTCCTGGTGTTCCGGGTGGGGTTCCGGGTGTTCCGGGTGGGTTCCGGGTGGGGTTCCGCCTTTTACAGATACCCTGTCAAATTGGCTCCGCCTTTGCATAAACATTACTATATCCAATTAAATCTATCCAATAGGAAACCGTTAATGTCATGTTTATTTACAGGGTGTATAAAAAAGGTAATCGAACTTCAGCGCGCTATTGTACCTGAATTACTCGGCGTATGAACTTTTTTTCATATTCGAAAAGATGAGGCTTTTTGGCTGTTGAATGACATGTTTTCATGCCAAATGGAGAAAAAAATAAGCAAGTACGAGCCGATAAAAAATGTTAGTCAGATTCGCATATTACAACGGTGAAAATATCGATCTGCGATTTTTTATCAGATTCGTACTTGCTTATTTTTTATCCATTTGGCATGAAGAACATATCATTCAACAGCTAAAAGCCTGATCTTTCCGAAGATGAAAAAATTTCGTTCATACGCAGTAATTCAGACACAATAGCGCGCTGACGTTCGATTACTTTTATTTTGACACACCCTGTATAAAATCAACATTCACTCTGGAAATTATTTATAGCATAATTACTACATATCAGATTTGATTGACAGGCGTATCGATTTCGACCAATGGAAAGTCTTGACTGTGTTGTCTGCAGTCCCTCCTTTCCTTTCTCGTGCCCGGAAATCTAAACCCGCGGAGAGGAGGACCGCTTGCAGTCTATTCCAGACAAATTCCCAGCCTAGCCCTGGCCTTCTCGTTTCCGCCTCGTTATTTTAGGGGGAAATCGATAAGGTTTGCAGGTTGACCGGGATAAAGCTGTATTATTTGGATCAGTTCGGATATTTTCCGAAACTGACAGCTCGCAAGTTCACGACAGCCTGTAACTCGCCCGCGGTTGGAAGGCCAGGGACTAGGCTGACAAATTCCTATTACAACATGGGTCAAACCCTTACTTAATAGTTGGTCAAAAAGAGTAATATGGAATGTGCTGCCTAAAGAAATACGAAGAAACACAATGTATGTGTCAGTCTTTCAAATCTCTATTGAGAGAATATTACCAGAACGCATTACACATATTTGTTTGTCAGTTGTAGTCGTTAGTAATTTTGCTAGTATACATAAGCGTATTTTTTTTGTTCGTACAATATTTAGTACGATGTAGCTAAGGGGCGGACCATTTGACTTTTGAGGGGGGGGGAAGATTTCGAAAAAATCACACACTCGAGAAAAAAAATATATCATGCAAAAGAGAGCGCTCAAAAAAAATTTTCTACATGTAACTCTACTGATGCTCTTCACTTCAGTATTGTGTCCACACGCTTGCAAGATTTTGCATTTTTGAGCAGGCACATTTGCTTAAAAGAACACGGGGTGAACAGTGGATAACATCACAGGGATTCTACCGCCTTTGGAGCCTCTGACATACGATAGCCAGTGGTGTTCCCTGGCAAAATTGTTGCCCCCCCTGAGAAAATCTGGGCTTATGATAATTATGTACAAGTTTATAAGTTATTTATACATATCTAATATGCATGGTAGAAAAAGTATTTTTGGATGGTTGAGTCTGTGTGCGTTTTTTGATAACATAGCTCCAAACTATTAAAGCTTCAAAGGCCCATCTACAGGTTGCAAGTTGAACGTACTGTATATACGATGATTTTAATGCGAAAATGCCAGTTTAGAGAGTCTAGATTTTAAAAAATTTCTGAAGAGGATGCAACCCGATCCCCAACAAGCTACTGCGATTTCCAGTTGAGTATGGAATTACGAAAGTTTGTTCGTAAAGTTTGTTCGTTAACTTTTGTCGTTTGAAAAAAATGTTTGTGACGTCATTCTATAATGTTACCAGGCGAGCACACAATGTTGTCAAGTAAAAAGTTTCTATTTATAGTCGTGAACTTGGCAGTATTTTACTTTACAAGATTGTCAGCTCGCCTAGCAACATTATAGATAGCCTGCCTAGCAGGCGTTTAGTGCGTGCGGGAGAAGAAAGGGCGTCGTTAAATAAACGCCTGCCCAAATCACAGGGAGCAGAGGAGTCGAGTTTATCTAGTAAAACAATACAAACGCCGTCTTACCTTGTTAATTGTAATATCTTTCATTGTAGAATCCCCATGTGTGCATTAAAAATGCATATTTTACAATTTATAGTCTGTTGAAATTGTCGTGAAACCATATAAAGTTTATAAACATTGTATGCCTTGTATGATTTTTTATTCGTACTTCATGTAACATGAACACCAAATGAATATACTCTGCTGTTCTAGATTATCGTGGGCTCACATTTCGCTATACTTAGTAAACAATAAGAAACGAAGAAAGGGAGGAAACAGTCATTAAGGTGATATTTTAGGATGGCTATAATTTGCTTAGTATTAAACTTAATTTTTTGCATGCATGCAAGCTAGAAATGATCTATTCTTACTACGCCAGGAAATAAATTTCAATAAACAGTCGTTTAACCTACATATTTGACGGCATGTTGTAAAACATGGACTGGACCTTGGACTGGACTGGACTTGTAAAACATGGACTGGACTTGTAAAACATGGACTGGACTTGTAAAACATGGACTGGACTTGTAAAACATGGACTGGACTTGTAAAACATGGACTTGTAAAACATGGACTTGTAAAACATGGACTTGTAAAACATGGACTTGTAAAACATGGACTTGTAAAACATGGACTTGTAAAACATGGACTTGTAAAACATGGACTTGTAAAACATGGACTTGTAAAACATGGACTTGTAAAACATGGACTTGTAAAACATGGACTTGTAAAACATGGACTTGTAAAACATGGACTTGTAAAACATGGACTTGTAAAACATGGACTTGTAAAACATGGACTTGTAAAACATGGACTTGATCTTCGAGCGAATTTATTATCGATGTTATGTTTCTCTATATGTACACCTATATAGAGAAACAGGTAAAAATACACGAATTATTCTGCTGCGCTCGCTTGCCTCCACCTTATTTTGCCCCCGGAATTGGACAGACAATAGAGACCTTAAGCTTGACGTTTACGGCAAACGTCGAACCACTGACGAAGTTTATGATTTTACAACTCTATTATAACAGCTTTTACACCAGTTTTGAAATATATAAAACAATTATTAAACTTGTGGTAATTAGCAACTTTGAATCAACTCCAAAAGTGTTATTTTGTCGCAAAAAACAGCAACAAAATAACACTTTTGGAGTTGAATGATTCAACTCCTTGAAATTAACACTGTAGTCATGTATTCACCAAAGCAGTAAATCAAGATTTGGCGTTTCAAGTTGACTTTTGGCGTATAAATTTCATGCTTCAACGACTACAAGCCCTCGTAGCAGTTCAAGTATGAAATTTATACGCCAAACGTCAACTTGAAAGCCAAATTAATCTTAATTTACTGCTTTGGTGAATACATGACTGTGGTTAATTTGCTTTCTTAAATCATTGTCAAACAGGGCCTCTTTTAAGGATGTGTAATTTGGGGGGAGGGGGGACATATTTCGCGGGGGCCTGGAGAAACCTGAATATATATGCATGGTTTAACTAATAAGTGCACGTCATAGAGCAGCAGATCAGGCCCGTAACTAGGATTCTGAGACAACCGAGTCGAGCACCGAAGGTACGAGCCGTCTTGAGGGGTCCGGTCTGGGGCCATCCCCCAGAAAATTTTAGATTTATTGAATCTCAGATAGGCTATTTCCAGCATTTTAAGGAGTGTTCCAACAAGAAATCAACCTTATAAATAGTGACACAATGTAATCCAGTCCCACTAAGCCATCACATCATGCGGTAATGAAAATGTGCGTGGTATAGTATTATCACATTCACTACACTTCAAATTATACAGTACTGTATTACATGTATTGGGGTTCTTGATTGCGACGCATTCGTCTTCTCAGTGTCACTGAAGAGAAAGATCTCTTTGGAGCATATTTTCTAATAACGAAATATAGATTGGTCCGAGTCAACATAATTTAACTTCGAAAATATTTAATCCTTTTTTGCATATCTAACATAGTTTTTTAACTAACATTTTGACAAAAAAACTTCCACTATTTGCATGGCATGCATTTTCTATCATAGCTAGAATGTTGTAATTAAGCTGAATTCAGTTGCAAAACATAAATTTCCATAGACATAGTTCACTAATGGACCTTTCACCTTTTGACTAAAATTTTGATCTCAACAAGTCTAGACAAAAATTTTATCACAGCTTGAAAGAGCATCACAAAATTAGTAATATTCCAAAGTTTCATTGCGAAATGTTGTAAAATGCGGATAATATAGCCTTGCGAAGTTTGCCATTTTCAGTCATTTTGTATTACGCGCGGGAAATACATACCTCCTTCGGAAAAAGGGTATGTATTTCCCGTTTGTAATACAAAATGACTGAAAATGGCAAACTTTGCAAGGCTATATTATCCGCATTTTACAACATTTCGCAATGAAACTTTGGAATATTACTAATTTTGTGATGCTCTTTCAAGCTGTGATAAAATTTTTGTCTAGACTTGTTGAGATCTAAATTTTAGTCAAAAGGTGAAAGGTCCATTAAACAAAACAAAACGAAACTCATAACAAAACATTTCATTGTCCTTAGTGCCTAACAAATATTACTGGTATCCATTATTAAATTCAGTATTCAGTCGTATCCGTGTGAAACGAGAGCTTGGCTGTAGTAATGTCCAAAACGGAAATTGCCAACTGACATTACACAGTCAATTAAGATACATGTTATGATCTGGGAACTCGAGGATGAATTTCAGTCAATGATTTTCAAGGCCAAGAGATCGAACTTTTGCGATTGAACTATTATTGTAACTATTCAAAATTTGATCATTACGTTATTTTTTTAAATATTGGAGTTGGCCGAGAAAAACAGCTTACGATTAATATCCCTCCGTGCATGTACACTACTCACTAGGCTATATAGTATGGTAGATCGAGTTAATAATGCCTATCACTAAGACATGTTACTCATTTCCTAGAAATGTATCTATGGGACCGGTGCCATAGATAAATTCATGTTTTGCAACTGAATTTAGAGCTTAATTACAACCGATTCTAGATATGATAGAAAATGCAAATTGGTGGAAGTTTTTTTTTTGTCAAAATGTTAGTTAATAAAAAACTATTTAACATAGATATGCAAAGAAGGATTACATATTTTCGAAGTTAAATTATGTTGACTCGGTCCCGAATCTATTTCGTTATTATCTGGCCAATTCCGGGGGCAAAATAAGGTGGAGGCAAGGGCAAGCGAGCACAGCAGAATAATTCGTGTATTTTTACCTGTTTCTCTATATAGGTGTACATACTGTATAGAGAAACACATCATCGATAATAAATTCGCTCGAAGATCAAGTCCATGTTTTACAAGTCCATGTTTTACAAGTCCATGTTTTACAAGTCCATGTTTTACAAGTCCATGTTTTACAAGTCCATGTTTTACAAGTCCATGTTTTACAAGTCCATGTTTTACAAGTCCATGTTTTACAAGTCCATGTTTTACAAGTCCATGTTTTACAAGTCCATGTTTTACAAGTCCATGTTTTACAAGTCCATGTTTTACAAGTCCATGTTTTACAAGTCCATGTTTTACAAGTCCATGTTTTACAAGTCCAGTCCATAGTTTACAAGTCCAGTCCAGTCCAAGGTCCAGTCCATGTTTTACAACATGCCATATTTGACGACCGATATTCATCGATTATTTTCGTACGATGTGCACCGCAACACCCTATGACGGAAGTGATGTATTGTTTCGTGTTTATGTATGATTGTTCAAATTTTTCGAATACTAATTACAACTGTCAAATGAAGTTCTGCTTCGTCATTGGTCAATGGCCGGTTTTATTCACTTCCGTCATAGGGTGTTGCGGTGCACATGCGACGAAAGATCTGCAATGTTTCCTCCCTTTCTTAGTTTCTTACTCGTTGATATCTCGGACAGTGTTCGTTAGCTTTTCAGGAAATACAAGTCTACGGTAATTCAAGGCAGCGGAGTATATTAATTGTTGAAATTCATATTTTGGTTTTATATTCGATAACTTTGATGAATAAATATGTATTTTTAATGCACACATTGGGATTCTACAACTAGAATTAAGGTAAGATGGTGTTTGTCTTGTTTTACTAGATAAACTCGACTCCTCTGCTCCCTGTGCCCAAATGCCTATGATTAATTTGTTTTTCTCCGAAGAATCTTCGGAAAAGCCTCCCATTGGTTAATCTCGTTAACGGAAGTAATTACGTAACTCAAATGTCAACAATAATTTAAAGAGGAAACTTTCTTATATTTCGAGTATTGTGATTTAGGCTTCGAAATTCAGTTGAACCAGAACAGAGAAAGTATATTATTCCTACCAGAGGACCTTGTGCTGCATTTTTCGCAGTCGTTCCTGGTCAGGTCTTAAAATGTATATATATATATACTCACTTGGATTACAAACCCTAAGAACAGCATTCATATATCAGTTAATTTGCTACGTGGCGAAGACGCCGGTTATCGCGATTCTTCCTAAGGAATACGGAAAAGTTTGATCTTTCAATTATACATTTTAAATATATCCTAAATACTTCTTTAATTAATATAGTTGTCTTGTTATTTGCTCACTTTAAAGTATAATTCAAGACCAGATAGTTGAGGCTATATCACTTGGCATTGCAGCTATGAGGTTGGATGATGATTTTAAGAATAACAAAAACATGCTCAAATGTTAGATTTGCTATTATTTCAAAACATGCTCAAATGTTATATTTGCTATACGGCAGAATACGTTAAACAACCGGGGTTCAGAAGTCTTTTAAAAGATAAAAGCTCTATGCACGTTGTGACTGACTGTTGTCTAAAATAGCTTCAAAAACTCATCAATAATTCATGAGGAAAACACAAAGAAAAATCATAAACGTGTCGTATCCTTGATATGTGATAGAGATTTCCCTTGATTTACATAAATTTTAATGATTTTCTCTACATATACACACCGAATTTTTTGAAAGCTACTTCGCCAATGAACGTATACTAGATCGATCGTTTTTGAAGCAATTTAAAACATTCGCAGTGCGTGTTTTATCAGACCATCTTTATACTGATCTGATAAAACACTCCTACACGTGCTTTAAATAGTACTTCAAAAACTCATTAATAATTCATGAAGCAATTATCCAATCTTGAGTAAGAAATTAGTCACGTGCATACGTCTTTATACCAGCTAAAGAACACTTTAACAAAAGACCATTGTTATGCAAACTATATAAAGATTTTTATATAAAGATTTGACTTATTATGCAAACGTTTTTGAAGCCATTTAAAAAACTCGCAGGTCGTGTTTTATTAGGTCTAAAGCCACTCGCGCTGCGCGCTCGTCGCTTTAAACCTAATAAAACACTCCTGCTCGTTTTTTAAATAGTACATAAAATCTCTGCAAATCTCCGCAGTTGCCGAGCAAAAAGCATGCATGATGCTAAATATAAATCTTGACTATGATTGGATAATGGGTGAAGGTGCTAATTACAAAACGTCAATCATCCTTAATGGGCGGAAACAAATTTGTCATAGCCATTTGGGCAGGCGTTTCCTCTGTACCCGCCCGTCAGCTAAACGCCTGCTACGCAGGCTACATTATAGAATGATGTCACAAACATTGTTTTCAAACGACAAAACTTGACGAACAAACTTTCGCAATTCCATACTCAACTGGATTACTGGAAATCGCAGTATCTGTATGAACGATTGAAAAGCTACAGAGCTATATTTGGTGGAACATTGTTGTTTCGGAGGGCAGTTAAAAATTGCATTATTGAAATCTTGTTTTATTACATATTAATCAAAGCTCATTTTGTGATTTTCCCTTTTTTAAAATAAGGGACAGTAAGTGTTCCTTAGGCTTAATACAGCAAAGTTGTTGTGGACGAATCCATGGCTGAAAACGCAGGAAATAGCATTTCCGAGGTTCAAATTTTAAAATTTTATGCATGCCCCCGAACTTCCCAAGGTTACAGGTCATTCATATACTGTACCCTCCCCCATTTTCGAGTACTCTACTCTATCCCTGCATGTTTTAAGTTTTGGTGCAGTTATACATTCCTTGTAAGTAAACTTGCACGCTTTAGTGTGGGGAACATTAAGACATAACCATATAAAATAAAGCACAGTGAAAATTCCTCGGCCTCCTCTGACTGAAAACCCCTGCTACGTCTCCGATGATAGCTATATGAAAGCCTAAAGTTACTGTAAGCCGCTATTATATGAGAGGCAAAAAAAATATCCTGCCGCCAAATATATTGGGAAAAAAATATCTTGCGCTGCACTTTTACAGGAAAAAAATATCTGTCTTGTTCGCCTGGGCGGAAAAAAAATATTGCACAGACTGAATCTTCCAGTCAAAGTCAAGTCAAGTCAAATGGT
>CACRXK020018123.1:0-10152 GCA_902702795.2 Paramuricea clavata
CTAGGGAACCGGGAAGTAATTGGATACGTACTATGCTGTTTGTACAAGTTGTTTGATATCTATTGTTATACTTAAAAGTGCTTGATATTCATACAAAACCACGAACATTACATTATAGTGTTCAAAGTAGCCTGGATATCTGTTATCGGAAGCCATTCGGATGGCAAGCCAACATACCACAACGAAAAAAGCATAATAACATTAACAAGAGTCTTTTGAGTGAAGTATACTTACATTTCTTAAAATAATTATGCAACTGAAATTTTCGATAAAAATGTCCGATCTACTAATAATATAACATTTACAGTACGCGAACGTGGATTGGGCCAAGAAGCGTGTTTCTGTAACTGTATGGAAACACGGAAAGTCTCCCAACTACGACTTTAAAACGTGATAATGAAACTGTAAAGCCCACAAGTCTAAACTAATACAGTAGATTATTAAATATCTGACACAAGAAGTATAATGCAAAAACAAAGTTTAAATATTTACACAGCCAAACAAAATAATTATACAACACTAAACTGCGAGGTTAGTGCGTCTGGTCCTTTGTGGTTTCTTGCCCCCCTCTTTCACAGAGCTCGGTTTTCGTTGTAAAGTAAATTTCTTTGAAGTCTGTTGTGCAGGCTTCATCTTGCTCTTATTTCTCACTGTTTCCTTTTTCTCAGTTCCAAAAGCACGCGGCATGCGAGGTCGTAAAGACATCCGTGGTTTCTTTGCCGGAGTGATGTCCACTTTGAATGCAATACTTTCTCGTCGATTATATTGCTCGATGTTTTCAAGGTTTTCCTGATCAGGGAAAGATGACGAGCTGAGTAAATGTTCATTCTCATCGTTTGACTCGCGTGAATTGAGTTTTCCAAACGCATTTTCAGACTTAGATCTCGGTAGACAACGAGTGGTATCAAAAGTAGTGAATATACTACTATCACTCACGTTATCTCGTAGGCGTTTCCGAAATTGAGTTGTGGCATATCGTCCTGACTTCAGATCTTCTTCTTCGACTTCTTCCTTCAAGTGTACTTGTGTTTCGACGGGATAAGATGAACGCAGGTGTCGTGCGCAAATAGAATTGCGTTCCTTTAATTCTAAAATACGATCCCATTCATAATCATGCTCGTCAGGTTCATCTGCAACTGTATTGGAGAACTGTCCCACAACGAATGATTCTGTGCCGATTGTAGAACGTCTCTTGTCGTTTGTCTCAGATTTCCGTGAATTCTTTTGTGAATATACAGCACTGCGACGTCGCAGTTTTTTAAGAATTTCTTCCTGTTGACACAGCATGTTTATATTATCCACGCGTTCCTCATTTTTGCTTTTACACAACATGCTTGTGTTATTTACGTGTTCCTGGCTATTGCCAACAGAGACATCTTTGTTTTCTGACATGATGGAAAGTTCTGAGATTTTGGAATCATCCGCAACAGAGGAGTCTTCCGTAATACTAATGGATTTTTCAGTCACTGAAGAAGTTTCTTCGGCAACTAAAGACATTTTGCGAACATTCTGGCTGCTGGGGTTTACATAGTTTCTCCGGGGTACCTTCTGATTGTCTTCAGTCTCTATTTTGTGTCGTAATTGTCTGTCAGCGTATGCTAACTGTGCCTCAAGTGATCGAACTTCAACCGCCAAACGTTTACTGATAAATTCTTCTTCAGACAACTTCTTGTCAAGATCCACAACTTTTGCTTCCACTTGGGGAATATAATCTTTCATTTTTAATTTCTCCTCCTGAAGTTGATTAATTTGGTCTTGCACTGACAGCATTCGCAGTTCTAACTCGACGTTGTTATCGTTTAGTTTTTCCATTGCTGCTTCACTAGCTGTAAGATTTTTCTCCAGCCCCTCCACTTTCGCTCTTTCAGTTAGAATCTCTTCTTTACTTTTTTCTTGGAATTCTTTCAGGTTTTCATTTTCTTTCTGAAGTAAAAACATTTTGCTTTGAAGCTCTTGGATCTTAGAATCCATTTCCTCATTCGAGATCATTTCATCCAACGCGGCTCTTTGTTGTTCCTTGATCCTTGGTTCGACTTCCAAACAGTTTTCATGATCGTTTATTTTCTGTTTGTGTTTTGTGTACTGATCAGCAATCTTCGCATAACACTCTGCCAAGTCAGCTAATAAATCAATTTAAATGTGAAATCAATTGGCTGAAATACCAAACATAAAACAGACACTAAACGTGTAGTTAACTCACTATAACGTAATGCAAAAGAGTATATATATATACATATATACATATATATATATATATATATATATATATATATATATATATATATATATATATATATATATATATATATATATATATATATATATATATATATTCTTTCAGGTAGTTGTATCCCTATTAATCCGAAGCATTCATTGTTGGCACTACCTACACTGGCACAGACCTTTCAAGATTATATGTAATGTTTCAAATCCGACTATGAGGACTGTACTGGATTTCAAGTCCGCGCAATTTGATCACGCCCGAGGCGAAGCCGAGGAAACGACATCTCGTACGAATAAATAACTACTTGAAGCGAGGTGAATTAATTTTGATCCAATCCAAGGACTGAATGAATTTTGATCCAATCCTAGGACTGTACCAATATACTTCACTGCAAAATAAAGCAATATGGTTGCCTAATTTACTCATGAATTATTGAGTTTGAGATGTAGTATTTCAAGTCTGCGCAATTTCATCAAGTCCGACGTGAAGCCGAGTCCAAATTGGAGGATTTGAAATGACATCTCATACGAATAAATCACTACTTAATTAAAGTGAGGTGAATTAATTTTTATCCAGTCAAAGGACTGCATCAATTTTGATAGGACTGGATCAATTTTGATCCTAGGACTGGATCTATACTGCACGAGGTATCCAATATTATCATGTGAGCAAAATAAAGCAATATGGTTGGCTAATTTATCATGAATTATTAATGAGTTTAAAATATAAATTACAAACTATTGTCTTTTTGGATTACACCATATTTGAACAATTTTCCTTTTGCTCTTATAAAACATTATAAAGTTGAATTCCAATATATGTAGGCAAATTAAGGTTACGAGACAACGTTGAGAGGGGCAAAAATCATCATTTTTAAACCCAATTATTATTAAACCCAAGATCTTTTATATGGTGAAAATTAATTATTGATAAAGTGAAAACGAGATATTTACGCTTAAAATTTGATTGACAGCAGAAGAAGTCGTAAGCCCTTGGTTTGAAATATCATGGTGGTCATGACACACGGTGCGGGCCTCAATGCCTTAAGTAGGATGTAAAACTTTGTGGTGATTGTCAAATGCCTCTTACTATTATGCAGTATACCCCGTTTATAATCGAATATAATTGAAGCACGGTTACCATGAAAATAATCAGTTTATTTTCAAAAGGTGTCACCTTGCTGTCGTTATGAGGAAATGGGTGGTGTATTTGCTCTGATAATCGAAAAATCCGCGGAAACCTAACGCCTTCGTTTATGCGTAATGAATTTTCAGACAAAAGGCTAGATTCAAAATTTTTTGTTTAAGCTCAGGTATTGCCCAATTTTCTTCAATTTTTCACAAAAGGCGCACGAGAACCAGGGGCACAAAAGTGTGTGCGGTAGCTATGATTTCATTTTCATTTTTTACTTATTGCCATTCGACGTTTAAAAAAAAGTTATATACTGTATCATAAAAAGAAAAAAGAAAACCTATAGCTACCTGAGCTACATGTAAATTGGTTGAATACACAGGCCTCAACTTCAACTTTTTTTAATGACGCGCGCAACGTGTCTCCGTAACCTTAAAATAAACAACCGAATATTACCGAAATGCGAGACCATTCCATACGTCAATTTTAATATGTTGTTATTGGAAAGATTTAAGACGATATAGAATAAAATATTATTTGTAGCTCCTCCATATCACTTGACGTTTGTTTGATATCAAAATTGCACAACTTAATTATGACTTAAAGCTGCATAATTAGCAATCGTAGAACGATTTAATTTTTAATGGGGGCAAAAGCCACTCACCCTCAATGTTGATAATATCATCCTCTCGAACGACAGAAATATGTTTGTCTTGTTTACAAGCCACTTTCAATTTGCTCATGATCTCATCAAGCTTCGACATCAACAACGCTTGAAGTTTCGTTTCTATGATAACAACGTTACCATTATCAGGAGCTTTCATTGGTGGGATTACTTGATTTTGCGCTTTTTCAGTAAATAACGCGTTCTTTTCTGTGATCGACACTTTCTCTTTACTGGACTCATCTAATACTTGACGTTGACCTGCACATTCACCCAAGAGATGTTCCGTGTATTTCAGTTTCTCCTTCAAATCTGTGTTTTCTTTCTCTACCAACAATTTTTCTTCATTTAGAACATTGAAATCTCTCTTAAGTACTTTGTGTTCTTCTGAGAGTGCCTTAGGTTTAGCAACAGCATCTTTTAGGAACGAATTACTTTCTTCAAGAGCGAGCTTATCTTTACTGACTACGTCTAATAATTGACGCAGATTTACACATTGACTTGAAAGAAATTCTGTTTGTTTTATCATATCTGCATTTTCTTTCTTCAGAAACAATGTTTCCTCATTCATACCTTCAAAACGATTTTCAAGTACTTTATATTCTCCCGAATCTACTTTAAGTTTGGCAAGCTCATCTTTTAGCGAAGAATTTATTTCTTGCAGAGATTGCTTTTCTTCATTAGAAATACACAAGGCGTTGCGTAAATCGGACATTTCTTCAGACAAACTAATCATTTGTTGCGCTTGCTTTTCAAGTAGTATGTTTTCTTCTTTCAGAGTTTGTAGCTTCTCGTTTACACCTGTCATGTGATCTTGAAGTATTGTAGATTCTTTTGCTAGAGGTTCCAGCTCACGTATTTGTTCTTTCATCGCTATGTTGTCTTTCATTGCAGACATTTTCTCTTCATGAGCCAAACGTAACGAACTTTGCAAAGCCTCGATATTTCTTTTGAGAGATTCTAGTTCCTTAAAGTTATCTTTTAGTGATGAATTTTCCTTCAAGATGACATCATTATCTGCCGTAAACATTTCTGAAGCCAAGGCTATATATTCTTTTACCTTCTTCTTGATCGAAGCATTTTCTTCCACCAACGATTTTTTTTCTTTACAAACATCGTCTAGTGTCATTTGCATTCCTTCCTGATCTTTTAATGTTTCAAGCAATTTCTGTTTTGTCCCATCAAGCTCATTAACTAAGCATCTGTAAAGACATTAAAAGAACGTCTTAATATTCTTTCAAACATCAACACTTTGTTACAGTTGCATGTATGAGATAGATAGATTTATTAAAAACACTACATGGCAGTCACAGAGACTGAATGCGTGACTGTATGCGTGATTAGAATTAAGGCTAAACTCCCAATATCTATTTATCTCCTAATTTAATTCTAGAAATATTTGCCTTTCATTACTGGTAACGTAAGCCTAATCCTAACCGAACTCAGACAAGGACGTTCAGGTAGCATTGTTTGCAATAGTAATTATGAGTTTCCGAATATTTACAGTGTGTGAGTTACTCCCGTAATTAGTCATAAATCGTAGTATATCCAACCCAAGAGAAAAAATAATTTAGGTAGAATTCCACTACTTATTAACCTTCAATTATTTTAAAGAGTGTCTGTCAGGCTTTGGCTATTGTTTTGTGAAAATGACCAAAAAATAAAAAAAATAAGGGCCTGTTCATATGATCCCGCTTACCGGGACGTCTCGCTTACGGATGATCTCGCCGCCTATCTATTTTCCTATAAAATTTTGCATTGTGTTCATATGAGAAAGCGAGCTGGCCCGCTTGCCGAGATCTCGTTTGAATTTGCCGAGATCATAGGTAGGCGGGATGAAAATTTTACCATATGAACACGCCAGCCCGCTTACCGGGATGAAGTGAAACAAGTCTTGCCGGTTTAATTTAACACTTTTTACTTGGTTTTATGTTTGTTTTGTAAACAAGTATTAAATAACCACCTGAAGCAATACTTTTTCTCTTGTAAATAAACGAAGAAAAACACTAAAATGGCTAAGTATTTGTGTTGCTTGACTGAAATGTAGAAGTTTTGGATACGCTAATTATAGAACTACAATGTAATTTCATCTCGGCAAGCGGGACGAAATACTCCATATGAACGCACGGAAATATTCGTCTCGGTAAGCGAGACCTCCCGGTAAGCGGGATCATATGAACAGGCCCTAACTTACAAAACAATCATTTGGTATTTTTCTACTGTAAATGAGTTAAAACAACTGCAAAAACGTGAGAGATGGTAAAGATATTTTACGGATTCAAAACGAACTATTGCATGGCGGCCATTTTATTGGCCGACAAGTAGAGTAGTTCGTTTTTAAAAGAAAACACTTTTATCCAGCTTGACATATGTTCTTACATTTTCTTAACTTCAGCACGTTGCGCAGAAATTCTTAATTAAATAGAGAAATGCATTATGTAAGTTAACGTTATTTTAACTTATTTTGAATGAATATCGAGCCTTTGCCTGCATGCAGGCAAAATGAGTGGCTTGCCCGAAGTTTAGTCCTGCTCAACTCAGGCGAGCAGGACAAACGTAAAATTCTAACGCATTTCATTGGCTAAAACAGCTCTTAAGAATGCAAAACACGCAAGAATATGCCTTTTACTCTTGCTCGAGCTTCGACGCATGATAAACCTTCGAATATTCTTCTGAATTATTCATCTTCCGGTGGCGAAATAGATTTATGAATATGCAAATTAATCCGATTCAACCAAGCGTGTGTGAAAGTACACGAGATGTTATTTTGGATCTCTAACAAAGGTCTTTTAGTTCCAGTATCAAATCTTTGAGAATCTACGCAATATGATACAGTTCAATCAAATACAGAGCTAGGATGGAGTGAGACAGTGTTGTTTTCAAATATATAAACATTTCAAACATGAATATTGAGAAAATGTTTGAGATTCTACGCAATATATAAATTGATGTTATGTATTACCGACATTATTTAGATCGTATATTCATTATACATCGACTGTATAAGGTGCTACACCACAGATTTACGCGCACCGTCACGGACCTTGTTTACATGTCTAGCACTGTAGCACAACGCCAACGGCGCAAACTCATGTTCAGTGCAACAAGAACTCTATCAGATCTTGCGAGAATCTATCTGTATCAAAGCTTGTCAAAACTGCTATAAACACTGCTATAACTGTCAAAATATTGAAATCTAAAGTGACATTATTGAATACATGCGAACATTGGGAATAAATCAAAGGTCAATGAGACTTGTTATTGTGAAACATGTCACACCTAGGTTAAAATGCGGAAGCGGATCCATGGAACGGATATGGGAATAAAATGCGAAACGGATGAGGATAAAATGTGCCTCTTTTTTACGCTCCGTTTTAGAAGATGCAAAATTTGGTTGTTGGTGAACAGGGTCTTAGCTAGGATTTTAGATCTTGGGCGTGTTTCTAATGACCAGGGCGTGCACATGTCAATTACTTTGAATAGCAAAATAATGGCTCTAGTTATGCTCGCCAACAACAATGCCTGTGGTTGTTCTATGCTTTGCAGCCAAATACAAGGCGAGCATACGCTCATATTGCGCACTGACAATTAAGTTATTTCAACAAAATTAAAACCATTTGAACACCATACAGTTCCCATTATCCATCAAAACATTAAAACATCACGGATCACTTTTGCCAATTCAACAACAACAGTAGATTCTACAAATTTTCTTGACGTAAATAGGAAGAAATTCTGTCTGTTGTAAGTATAGCACAACCTTATTTTATGAACCTATATACACGGCCTTATATAAATGGTGAAGCCGCGTTCATTTTATCTAGCCGTGTTTTTGCACTTCTGGCCGCGATAACACGGCCAACACGGCCCTCTAGCTAAGACCCTGGAGCAAAGTGTAGATTTGGGGCCCTTGGTACGAGATTCTTCTAGGTGACACGAGTCAATGGGTATTCCTTAGCCTAAATTTAAGCCCTAAGACCAAACAGCAGCTTATGAACAATAATAAAACATTTCTGTGGTTATACATACGTTAGCCAGTAAACAAATCGTTTCGAATACTGTTCTCGTTGGATGCTTACTTGAGAGCTGAAATCCATTGACATCCACCTAAATGTGTGTATAATGAACAACTCTATAAAGATTCATGTCAACGCACTGGCAACTTACTCTTCCACAGTCCCTCAAATATGCACGAGCTCGCATCTCTATTAAGCTTTATTCTCTACTAAACTTCCTCTCTATTAAGCTGCCCTCTCTATTAAACTCCCTCGCTGTTAAGCTTTCCTCTCTATTGAGCTCCCTCTCTATTAAGCTCTCCTCTCTATGAAGCTTCCCCTCTCTATTAAGCTCCCCACTCTATTAAGCTCCCAACTCTATTAAGGTCCCCTCTCTATTAAGCTCCCCTGTCTATTAAGCTTCCCCTGTCTATTAAACTTCTCCTGTCTATTAAGCTCCCCTGTCTATTAAGCTTCCCCTGTCTATCAAGATTCCCCTCTCTATGAAGCTTCTCTCTATTAAGCTTTCCCTCTCTATTAAGCTTCCCCCTTTCAAATAACCGCCCTCAATCATGTCTGAAATTAATATTAGTGGAGGAGTATATAAAAGTTTGGCTTTATGTATGGTATTATCACATTACACTACAATACTAGGGTGAGATCTAGCTGTGTTAAAACCATATTTATTTACCACAAACATCAACATCCTTGCCCTTTCAATATGGCGTAGAAATTTGAGCCCCAGTCCTTTGTTTTGATGCGCGCCTTCTATTAAACCAGGCAGATCAACCACTGTCAACTATAAAGAATGGAATACAAAATTATTTTCAGTATAAGTAACTAGGAAGTATATATATATATATATATATATATATATATATATATATATATATATATATATATATATATATATATATATATATATATATATATATATATATATATATATATATATATATATATATAATATAGCATTTGTAAATTCTGAACGCTGATTGGCTAAGAGCCGTGTTGATATAACTCAATGTCAACACGGAAACGTCGGAAAATTTATTTCTTTATATTTCTTTGTACAATATTATAAAACAAATATAAAACCACACAATTTCTCGTTTTTCCAATTTCCACTCGTGTTGATATAACTGTATATCAACACGGAAAATGTTTTATAGTTGTTAAATATATAATGGTAGCTGTTGTGGAAGTCAAATCTGAACCTCTCTATTGTATTTTGTTGTTTGTTTCTCTTTTATCAGGATTTCATCAAAAAACACCGGGTAAATGTCTTAACGTTTTTTGTTAAAAATAAAGCTAATGTATATTATTAGTTATTTACAGTTTATTTTATGAACAGGTCTAACAAGGGTGCAATGTCATTTATATAAATATTTACATAGCGCGCGCGAAGCATCACGGTTGACTGTGATTCTTTAAGTTCGGCACATGAAGAGTATGCCGTGTGACTCCACAACTTAAACCTATATTATGTTAGGGAACGCCACTGACGTAAAAAGTAGAAAGATGGAAACATGACACAACTTTGCAAAATTTACTAAGGGTAAAACTAACCTGACTGAAATCATCAAACTGCATTCTTCCTAACGCTGGACTGAGTGACGTAACTAACAAAGGATAGTCAATAAATTTCGATTACGTGAAGTAAATATAAACAATATATGCATTCTTCTGACATCAAAGTTTACTTACATGCGTACTCTGCCACTTTGGGTTTGGCATTTGAAATTGCCCGCAACAAGGTCGACTTGCCTGCGTTCGGAAATCTAATAAAACAGTAGAAACGTTGAACTAGAGGCAGTGTCACAAATAACGGCTCGCTATGAAAACTTCATGTAAGTAAGTGGGGTAAGCTGATTAATCATCCTTACTTGCTGCTGAGAGCTAAGCTGAATTGCGAAGGACGCAGCTCAACCTGATCCAGTCGAAGGCTTACTAAGGACGCCTCTTGCAGCCACCTTATGACTCATGTCTGGCCACTCAGCACAGCTACGGTGGATTTGAAGGGTCCGTTAGAGGGCTAACCCCAACCCACCCTGTCAACATTCCCTGTGGGAGGAAACAAGAGTACCCGGAGAAAACCCACGACTTTCGGAAGAGCGTGGACTAACTCTTTTCACATA
>CACRXK020018125.1:0-10148 GCA_902702795.2 Paramuricea clavata
CATATATATATATAAATATATATATATATATATATATATATATATATATATATATATATATATATATATATATATATATATATATATATATATATATATATATAATATATATATATATATTATATATTATTTATATATATATAGATATATATTTATATATATATATATATATATATATATATATATATATATATATATATATATATATATATATATATATATATATATATATATATATATATATATATATATATATATATATATATATATATATATATATATATATATATATATATATATATATATATGTATACACAGTTACCTTTGATGCCTCACAATTGTTCACAATTCAGGAGCAAAACACAAAGAAATGTCATAAGCATCGTGGTTTTATATGTGATAAAAATCATGTTAATTTACATAAACTTTAGCTTTGATTTTCTCGGTTTAGACAAAGTTTATTCTAAAAATTACTTCGCCAATGAACTCGTATAAGATGAGTCCTTTTTTAAGCCATTTAAAGCACGCGTAGGAGTGTTTTATCACATATAAAACACTTCTACGCGTGCTTTAAATAGTATACAGGGTGTATCAAAATAAACGCAATTCATCTTTTGTGCTTAATAACTTTCGAAATACTATTTCTAGTTAAACGCTTTTAGGCTTACTTCAAAGCCTGCTCTTTTCTCTTTCAAACAAACTATTATCCTTGTCTCCAATGCTAGTAATAATTGCACAGGAAAATATTTAGTAAAACCTATCATTTTTAGTTGCTGTTTAATTATGCAAGTTTACTATGTTATTGTTTAGTCAGTTTAAATGTTAGAATTTTCTTCCTTAAACTTTAATGTTGTCGTCACTACATCTGGAAAACCACGTATAAGAACAAATTAAAAGCATTTTAAAAGAGACCAGGTTGTTTGAAAATCCTAAACGAATGCTAAAAATCGTCAAAACCGCATTCTGGTGTCTGAGCCAGAGTGTCATCGAATTGCGATGTAATGTAAACAGAAATTATAGCAAGTTGATGTCAGTCAGCTTAGATGGTCCAAGCCAAAATTATATCGCATTTGAAGTTTCAAACTGAGTTAAAAATAGTGGAACAAAAGCCGTAATTATACTTATTGTTACAATCCATTTAATAAAATGCAACATTTTTTTGTTTTAATGAAAAAAATCAGTTATTTTCATGAGAACGATTTGTTATTCCATCTCAATTTTTTAATCTCCAATCGCAATAACGTAAAGTATTATTACCCGCGAACCAATGAGTCAAATTTAAGAAACAACCCACTGTTAGAAAGCTGAATGGCTACGCTTTAAAATGAATGTAAACTTTGACGTTTTCGTCTATTATTTGTTTAGCAATTTACATTTCAGTCGAGGATTGCGCTTTTTTTGATACACCCTGTATATATATATATATATATATATATATATATATATATATATATATATATATATATATATATATATATGTATATATATGTATATATATATACATACATATGTTCATGAGAGCAAGTTCATGGGGTATAAGTACGAGTGTCTCACGTATCAGACGTGTACCAAGCTGCACTGACGAGGCGTTGAACGCCGAAACATGCATGTCTGCAGATTGTACTATATATATATATATATATATATATATATATATATTCATTCATTTCATATTCACATCATACGAAACGAATGCTGAGATCTACATTGAAGGTTGTAGCCTACATTATACAGACAAGATCGCTTAAATAAACGTGGAGGTGGTGTTTGCGTATACATCCGAAATGACATTAAGATCTCGAAACTCAAGGAAATTTCATCTGCATGTTTCTGAAAACTATTTCGGTATTTCCATCAGCTTTGGCTGAAACTTCAAAGTAAAAAGTTTAAAATCTATCGTAATATGCATATCATACAGACCACCGGAGTGTCCGCTGTCCTGCCTAGAAACCAACTTGAAACCGAGTTTTGTCCAAGCCCTTCTCCTAAACACTAGCCCATTTTTATATTAGGAGATCTGAATTGCAACGTTATGAGGGATTGTCCAGAGAACACAGCACTAGGAAATTTCATGTTCGAGATGAACTTGAACCAATTAATCATAACACCAACTAGAATAACAAACACTAGTGAAACGTTAATTGACGTGATAATAACTTGAGCCTCCTGCATCTTGTTAACGAAAGTGGTGTCATGAATATTATTATAAGTGATCATTTACCGGTGTATGCAGTTCTTAATATGAAGCTACCCAAGCCACCACCTCAATATATCAGTCCGAACGCGAAGCTACAAGGACTACGACGGAGAAAGGTTTACCGCCCATCTTGCATCAAGATCGCAAGAGCTTATTTTCATCTTTACGGATTCCAATGTCAATTCGAAACTCGACAATTTTAACAACGTCCTTCTTACAACTTTAGTTGTCCATGCTCCAGTTAGAACAACTAAGATCCAAAATCGCTCTTGTCCCTTTATCACAACAGATATCAAAAACCAAATGTCCCTCAGAGACAACTCCACCGTCGTTACAAACGAACACGTGATATCGATGATTGGAGAGCATTTAAAAACGCCCAAAGATCCGAGTCAAATCCACTCTAAAAACTGCTGAAAAACAACACGTTCGAACTGAAGTTAACCCCCATAAAGATCATTCTAGATCGTTGTGGAAAGTGATTAATATTTAATAGGTTTAGCCAACGATTTCAACCAGTTCTTTCAATCTGTGGGAAAAAGAGCTGCTGAAACAGCTGAAATGTTAGCCCTACAAAATAATTTAAATATATCAACTGAGTTAGAGCCTCATAATAGGAGATCTGAACTCTTCTCTACGGAATTGTTCAAGTTCACTCCCGTCACACTGATGCACAGAGGTGCAATGCATAATAACAACAATGCCGTCGAATAAATCTCCATGCAGGACCAGACAAAATCAGCATGCGGATTATTAAGGATTGTCTTTCGGTCATACTCGGCCCATTGACAGACATCATTAATAACTCATTTACCACTTCGGCGTTCCCTGAGTCCTGGAAAATAGCAGAAATTATACCACTCTTAAAGGAAGGTGATCATGAAGTTGCTGCAAATAACCGCCCACTTTCAATGCTTAAAGAACTATCAAAGATCTGCGAAAAAGTTGCTCTAAATAAATTTAGCGGTTTTCTTAACCGCACTGACCGCCTATCCTCCCAACAAAAATCAACAACATTCAACCGAAACACTCAGTATATTAGCCAATGATTTTTTGCTAAAATCGATGGACAACAAAAAGCTTACTGCTCTAGTCCTTTTGGACCTCTCAAAAGCGTTTGACAGCGTGGACCATTCAATCGTGTTAAAGAAACTAAGCAATATTGGAATTTCAGGTGAAGCCCTTAACTGGTTTGAAAGCTACGTTACATGAGATAGAAAGCAGTTCGTTCGCATTGGCTCCTCGGTATCCGACGTTTTACCAATCACTCGCGGAGTGCCTCAGGGAGCAATATTGTCACCGCTATTGTTCTGCATCTATATAAATGACCTCTCAAGAATACCACAAGCATCTGAGTTGGAATCATTCGTCGACCATTCTAAGATCTTTATGTCATTTCCGGATCCAATTGAAGATATTGCTAGTGCAAAAACAAAGATAGAGGAGGACCTCAAATTGGTCGCAGCTTGGTTCTTCGAAAATAAACTGTTGATAAACCCCGAGAAGACAAAGTTACTCTTGATAGGAACTCGTCAACTGCTAGGTAAGCTCCTTGAGGAGACGGTAATTACATTTCTTGGTGAAGAGATTACACCAACCACAAATGCCAAAGTCCTGGGATTAACCCTAGACAGTTATCTGACATACGATTACCATATCAAAAAGTTGTACCATCTTGTATGGCCAAGCTGTGTCAGATAAACAGAGTAAAGAATAGCTTTAATAGGGATGATAGTCTTCGCTTAAGGTTACAGGACACCCTTTTTGGCGTTTTGCGGAAAATCGCTACTGCGCGCTCAAAATCAGTCCGATTTTCATCAAATTTTCACCAAATGCTCGCCAGTGCATGCAAAATATATGGTAAAGTTATAAAATTAACAAACAATAAAATAATGTAAGAATTATTCAGGAAAATCTTAAATCGCGGTACCGTTACGCTTTTGAGTTGTGCTCCTGCTGGTTTTAAGATATATTTATGAAAATATCATTTTTAAACAGTAAAATAGTTGTTTTAAAAAATTGTGTTCGGAAATTTTTGTTTATTTCGTCATTCCGTTGACATGGCGATTTCTTTGACGACTGCAATATATTTCTGAATTGTTTGAGTGAATTGCTCTTTATTATTAAAATATCTAAAATTAGAACAAAGCCGAACACAGTTTTGAAACTGACGTCTTTAGCTATGTCCTGTAAAAATTTGAGAGAAATTCGTTAAAACCCGCAGGAGCACAACTCGTTTAAAAATCAGTAATTGCCGGGAGAAAATTGAATTTCAATATTACATTTTCAATGATTTTCTTATTGCAAGCGAAATGTATTTTATTAAATAACTCTGCGAGTTTTCAACATTTTTCGTTCAAACTTGGTCAGATAGTAGAACTAGTCTAATGCTTTCATCGGGACCAATAAAAAAATTTAGGCAAAATTATCACTCAAAGGTGTTCTGTAACCTTAATTATCAATGCTTTAGTAATGAGCAAACTTTATTAGGTCAAACAGTTCTGCGACAAATATAAAGAAATTGAGAGCAGTACAGAATTTTGCTTGTAGGATATTGACAAATACGGGAAGATATGATCATGTAACACCAGCACTACGGAAAATTCGCTGGTTTCCTGTAGAGGAACACTTAAAATATAGAGACACACTAATAACATACAAATGTATGAACGGATTAGCACCACCTTATCTGTCCAAATTATTTATAAAAAGAAATGAAATTCACGTTCTAAAATCAAGGAATAATAAAGCGTTACACATCCCTCAACACAAAACAGTTTCAGGACAAAGAACCTTTTATTACAGAGCGGTGAACTTATGGAATGACTTGGATGAAGACCTTAAAAAGTTACCTTGGAAAAGACTAAAAACTGAGTTAAAGCAGAAGATGCTAAACAACAATTAATTACATTTTCTGATACTATAGATTTAATAGATTTTAAATAAATGATAAATATGTAAATATACTTCTTAGTTTGTGTATTTCTGCACGTCTGTTTATTTCAAAACTTCAGAGATGTAAAACTCCTACTGATCCAGACAAGATCACTGAAGAAATATTTTCAAATTTACAGACAAGCTGTCAGGAAGTTTGCTTTGAATTTTAGGTTAACCTAGGGTTAAGCTAACCCAGCTTTGAACAACTGCTCCTGATCTGACAAATAGATCTGCCCCTATCTGACAAATAGATTTTAAATAAAAGCTATAAATAGGAATTTTAATATAACTAATCGTTTCTGTAAATAGGTATTGAAAAACCCTCTCCGGGAATACTTCATTGAATAATAATAATAATAATAATAATAATAATATTGGGCGAGATATAAATGTTTTTAGCCAAAGTTCGGTTTGAAAATTGGCGAAAAAATCGACTAAAACGGCTTATTAAATTTCTTTGAAGATCATGTTTCGCTCGCTACTCTGGTTTAAATAAATGATTACAAAGCCCAGTCGAATTGTAATCAACACCCAACGTTTCGACACTCCAGTCTAGTGTCTTCATCAGGGGTGATCTAAAACTGCGATCGTGGCTTCTTAAATACCCAAGGGATGACGTCACCTGCCAAGAAGATGCATATATTCTTCTGGCAAATAGGCGCCGTCATCCCTATTCAAAGCATGATGACTCATATTTATATGCCACGCTTTTAGGCAAAGTCTTTGACCATAGCGATTGTTTGTGGTAATATTCAATTACTGATCTAATTACAGATGTATAAAACGCCTTTAAGTCCTTTTCCAGTGCCCCATAGCTTTTAAGAACTTTTAGCAAATATAATCGTTTATAATTATAATCAAATTGTTTTTGTCAATGGACTGAACGTATATACTTTTATGCCCTTTTAAGTGGCACAGTTGTTAGTTAGTTGTAGATTAATTTTTACCTCAGTATTTTATTGTTTTAAATATAATATTATGCCTCAACTTCAAATTGTCCAATCAGGAGGCTTAGTTTGTGGCACGTGAGCATGAAATTAATCGCGATATCACGCCTTACGTCATCAATTAGCGAACCTGCGTTCCTTTTGACAATGTTCCACCCCAGAGGTTCCACCCCATGTTCCCCGGGGAACATGGGGTGGAACATTATGCGCGTAGACCACGCGGGACAACACGCATAACAACAAGATGGCCGACAAAACATAAATAGTACAAAGTGACTAGATGACCGGCAGCCGGCTATCTAGTAAACAGTTGCCGGCTATATAATGACTATAGTTACATATAAAAATATTTGTTTGCACTTGTTTTACCGAGCTTGCTGTTAGCGCATACGGCAAAGGCGCTGCGTGCGGAAAGTGAAACCCAGTCGGGGTCGGGTTGTTGTTTTTAACGTCTGACTTAGCATATTTTTTCTTAAAAATTTTTCAACTTTTTCTCCGCCTTTTTAACTCTCAAAAGGTTAGGTTAGGGGTTAGGGGTTAGAAGAGGGTTTGGGGTTAGGGAACGGTTTATTTTATAAAAATTCAACTTTAATTATAGTCATTATATAGCCGGCAGTTTACTAGATAGCCGGCTGCCGGTCATCTAGTCACTTCGTAATAGTATTTATAACTGAGTGATGAATAATTCTATTAAACGTAAAACATGGTGCTTTTTCAAAATTTTGAAGCAAATTTTGAAAAATATTGTCATTAATATTCCAAACGATATTCCGAAATCCGAAAATAAAACATCGTATTCACGAAGGTATGTGTCAAGTTTTTAATTCTCAACTTGGAGGCCTTTAATTTTCGGTATAATATATCATTTATAGACCCTCCGCTCCGGGGATTCGGCGAAATATTACCCTCAGTGATGATATTTCCCTCGGGGCAAAATTTACTTGTAATATGAACATTTTGTATTCAAATAGCATATAATTGTTAATTAATTCACATTATAATTTGGCTTTCAGCTTTTGATTGTGAAACGTTTCAATAATAATAATAATAATAAATAATAATAATGATAATAACAATAACAATAATAACAACAATAATAATATTAATAACAACAATAATAACAATAATTTGTCTATTTATGTCAATCACTTGACGTGGCTCAGCTGAAACATGGATACTCGGCAATCTCTTTGTAAGAACAGCCCTCGTTACAGCATTCCTCCATCACAGCAGTATGGCCCAGGTCGCGCTTCCATCGTGAACCCAGGAAATGTTTGGCCACTCTCGATGGCATCATGATCACATGTCGCTTACCTGTTGGTAGAAGCAACATCATTGTGAGTTGAAGGCTTTTGCATGGATGCATATTTCGAGCGAATTCTATATACACATTTTAGACCGCCTTATAGTGAGGAGTAAGGGCACATGCTGCATGGGGACCTCTTTGCCCTAATATGTCAACCCCCACGACTTCAATCCTACCCTCCGTACTCATGACCATGTTGGCCACCTCGCCCCCTACTATTTATACTCCCACCTCCAAGTTAAGGTGTGTAAACGTACCCATTCCACTCACCTCTTCTCTCCAGAGCCTTCAATTTGCCCTCACATGGGTCCGGCACTGGTTCCAGGGCCTCAATATTGCCATCACTTGAGGCCATACTGGCACACGCTGGGTAACCATAATCGCAGCAATCCTGATAGGCCGCGATAAAATCGTTGCCACATAACTTATATAATTGGCCGGGTTTGTTTTGTTCGCTCGCAAAAATTGTAACCACGAATATTGACAGCAGTATTGTCGTGAATGCGATCACTGTGTTTAAAGCCATATTTCCTAGAAAATGAAATGAATATGAATAAAACCATCGTTAAACGAGAACAAGAGTTGCATCGGAGAAATTTTTTGAAATTTGAACCCCGGAAATGCCATTTCCTGCGTTCCGAGCCCATGATTCTGGCCTAATCATTTCCTGCGTTCTGAGCCCATGATTCTGGCCTAATTCCTAACGATAGTTTTAGTCAATAGGCCTATAGCGATTTATGAACTTTGAGAGGTCAAACAATATCATATATTTCACTATATTACTCAATTTTCTCGAACAATGTAAACTAGCCATACCTTTCGCCGAACATAACTTCGGCCCCTTCGGACATATCCTTTTCGTAATAGTCTTGTTCTAATTGGCATCCAATACACTATTTATAAAGTGTTATTTCAAGGACGTCTTCTGAAATTATGTAAGGCCATCACGCATGACTATGCTCAGTTCGTGCTCAGTTACGTTAGAAGAAATGCGGCTGTTAGCAATATGAGACGAAGTTTCCGAGCGGTTCACGATTATTTCATTTCTTGCGCAATCAAAATACAGCCACAGTATCAGAGGGTATCCGACGTCATAGATACACGTCCTGTGATTGGCTGGATACCCTCCAAGGTATACAAATACCTCATTAAGTTACTATTTTTAGTAACATTTGAACCGCGGACCGTATCAGAACACCGCAGACGCATTTAATAACATTTTTCCGATCGGGTTACGTAACCTCGGGTTATGCCTTCGGAAAGCTCTCGGCTCATCTTCGTCGAAAGTAATTCAATGCTTTAAAAACACCTCTAATGTTACATTTAGAGCTGTGAATTTTAAAATTTACGAAAGAATTTGCCCTCGTTCATCTTAGTAAACTCAAATTTTCACTATTTTTGTAAACAGAAATGAATTGCGTAAAAATATATTAATATTGAAATTTTCCCCCAAACTATTTTAGTATGCATAATCGGAAAAATCTGACCGTATCTTGAGCTACACTCGATACCCCCTGGATCCGCCCCTGAATTGAGAGCTGAGAAGCGATAGTTTACATGAGAATTTTCTCAACTTTCATTGCTTGATCAAACGAGAACAAGAGTTACATGAGAGTTGAGAAGCGAGAGTTTACATGAGAGTTTTCTCAACTTTCATTGCTTGATCAAACGAGAACAAGAGTTGCATGAGAGTTGAGAAGCGAGAGTTTACATGAGAGTTTTCTCAACTTTCATTGCTCGATCAAACGAGAACAAGAGTTACATGAGAGTCCAAGCGAGAGTTTACATGAGAGTTTTCTCAACATTCATTGCTCGATCAAACGAGAACAAGAGTTGCATGAGAGTTGAGAAGCGAGAGTTTACATGAGAGTTTTCTCAACTTTCATTGCTTGATCAAACGAGAACAAGAGTTACATGAGAGTTGACAAGCGAGAGTTTACATGAGAGTTTCCTCAACATTCATTGCTTGATCAAACAAGAACAAGAAGTGAGAGTCGAACCCACAATCTCAGAGATGGAATGCGCTTGGTCAGGCTGTCAGCATACTTAATTAATGACATTAATCATGCCAATGCAAGTTTTAACCCTTATACAGTCATTAATCAAAATTGCAAAATCTGAAATTCATCACTTATTTGGGGTTATCAGCTTGGTAATATATTGTTTATAAAACTGGATGATCAAGTATCTGTATGGCAATCAATGCTTCACACACTGAACAAATTCTGATTTAATTTTATATGGTTTGTATATGGTTGAACCTGCAACTTCTGTTGTGATGCTCACAGGCATGGTAAACAGCTTGTAAAGGTATGATTGTAAGAATTATCACATATAATAAAGTAAATTGTTACATTCATAACCTTTGGCTCCAATGGTCAGTAATTGATGCAAAGCACGGAATGAGTCAAACAAACAACAATAGTGTATGTAATATAGTCAATACGTCACTATAGTCATAGTATAAGTGTTATATGTTTCAACAGGATATTACTCAGTAATATTAACTTTATATATAGGATATTAGACGGTTGCAAAGAGATATGGATTTTATGTTCGAGTGCATGGCAAAAAGCGCTAGGTCGCGGGTTCGAAACCCAGCCGGGGCAGACAACATCTTTCTGCTTGCGCTGGGTATGGAAATTATATAATACACACTCTAGAACATATATATATATATATACATATATATATATATATATATATATATATATATATATATATATATATATATATATATATATATATATATATATATATA
>CACRXK020018126.1:0-10148 GCA_902702795.2 Paramuricea clavata
ATCTAGTTGTTCCATCAGTTAAACTATTTGCCTACAGCTAAAGTTTTATCTTTGCAAAGCAGGTTTCCTCCACACCCTTGGCAGAGTTAATTAATATGATAATAATAACAAGATGACAGACATAAAATTCCTATTCGCAAGCAAATATATTCTATTTAAGCTTGGATATCAGTACTCCGAAATACTGGCGTTTCTGAGTTCATTTCATGGCATTCAACTCTCACTGCGACAACTTAAACGGATACTGCAAACTAAGCGTTTACGACGACGAAAAGACCACGCTAGTGTAGAAATCGTTTCTAATGCTATTCAGCAGGAATTGGAAGGAACTGGTTATAGACAAATGCACCAGAAGTTACATTTGTCTATAACCAATGTCTTGGTTATAGACAAATGCACCAGAAGTTACGAATGGAACATGGCATTGTCGCTCAACGTGAAACTGTGCGAATAATATTAAAACATCTAGATCCTGAGAGGGTTCAGCAAAGATCTAGACATAGGTTAAGAAGAAGGGAATACTATGCGAGAGGTCCAAATTTTATTTGGCACGTCGATGGGTATGATAAACGTAAGCCCTATGGCATATGCATACATGGGGCAATTGACGGATTTAGTCAGCGCATAATGTGGCTCGAAGCTGGACCCTCCAACAATGACCAGAAGATAACTGCGAAGTATTACATTGATTGCGCTCGTCACGTAGGAGGAGTGCCCAAGATTATCAGATCAGACCGAGGTACTGAAAACATTTATATTGCTGCCATTCAATGGTTCGTGAGAATGAATTGTGCTCATGTTATTAACGGGCAACAGTCCTTTCTATATGGAAAATTTCTGAGAAAGTCCTACTCGTGTTGGTGGATGAACTACTTCAAAGATATGCGTAACACAGGGGTTTTTGATGATAGTGATACACTGCAAACGGAATGTCTACGTTTTTGTTTCATGCATTTAATCCAGAAAGAGCTAAACGACATAGCAAAACGTTGGAATGTGCACAGAATACGCCCTTAAAATAACAGGGTATCACCTCCTGGTAAACCTGACGTGCTTTACCACCTTCCCGAACAGCTTGGCACAAGAAACTACGTTTTTAACGTTGACGTAGATGATCTAGATATTGCTGAAGAAAGCTATGCTAAAGAAAGACCTGCAATGGGATGTGACGATAATTTTGCTGAGCTCGCTAACATGGTCATGGAAGACCACAATTACAACACGCCTAATAATGAAAAAAGAGGCACGTTCTTTATATATTAACTTGTTACACCATATAAATGCTATCTGAGACGAAAGATATACTTTAAGACTAGCAAACAGTAAAATCATTTTACTGTTTACATTCTGATTACGTTAAATCGGTGACAGTGTTAATGGTTTATATTCGTACTTTACGTTAAGTCTAAAAAACACTTTAACTTAAGAGTTAAGAAACGTTGACCATGTCAAGCGTTATAGCCAATACCAGTAGAAATCTTTTTCGCAAATCGATTCATTTTCCAATTATCCAATGATTATTCACAATACAATTTGTCCTGAAATTAAACTAGCAGCCAATTGTATTGGGAATAAGCAAATGGCATGGTAAGATTATTTTATATTGTACCTGCACTGAGCACACAAGTTACAGTTATTTAACACTTATACAAGTATAGGCTACAATGCCGGATATAAAGTAAATATATACATACCAAGGACTAGTTCAAAAGTTGAACTTTTCATATGCCAAACCTAAAATTCGAATTGACAAACAAGTGTGCACCTGGTTAGGTCATTTACATTATAATAGGTTCGACATATGAAAACCACAATGTTTGAAATAAGCGGGTTATTGGCCTAAAGGATTTAAATTTTGAAAAACAAAACACATCCTGGTTAACTCTGTTTGATAGCTAGTGTATGTATACAATAAAATAATTAGAGTCTATTTTCATACATGTATCTTTAAGTTGCTTGAATTAAAAACTCAAAGATGACGAATTTCAAGTCGAAGAAAAAATATGAATTCTTTAATGTGAAGACTTAATAGATATAAGCTCACTTACAAAAACAAACAACTATTAAAACTATATAATAATCTAACAAATAAACGATTTACTGCTGTAGCTGAGACAGTACGTATTCGACATCTAAGTCAGACCATGGATTGTAAAATAACTGGATAGGAAACTTCCTGATGTCATTGACCTCATCCTTGTTGAAAAACGTGATGTCACACATATATTGCGAATATTACCAAAGTTCTCGGCATTTTTGTTGTTTTCCTATATTTTCCACTTTAAAAGGGTGATATTGGCTGTTTTTATACTAGAGACGCATTATGCGTCTGGACGAACTTGGGCAAGCATTTGTTGTTCGTCTGGTTATGCGTCCTTAGTATAAAGACTGGCACAAGACGCATTATGCGTCTAGACAAACTATGTTCGATTCTTCGTCTTGAGAGACGCACAACCGATGATAGTTTGTCTAGACGCATAATGCGTCTTGTGCCCGTCTTTATACTAAGGACGCATAACCAGACGAACAAATGTTGATAGTTCGTTGCGTTAAAACGCTGTTTTTATACTAGAGATGCATTATGCGTCTGGATGCATAATCCGTCTTCTACATTATTCGTCTAGTATTATTCGTCCCGTCTTTATACTAGATGAATAATGTAGAAGACGGATTATGTAGAAGACGGATTATGCGTCCAGACGCATAATGCGTCTCTAGTATAAAAACGGCCATTGATGCATAAACTAGTCAAATTGTTTTAAAAACATGCCTAAGCCACGACAAAGTATTCAAGGTAAATGTTTTTCAAATTTGTTTTGTATTTTTTTTTGCATTTGTAGCTACGACATTGGCGTCACAAATTTTAACGAAATTTGCACTGTATTTTTCACTGTTTAGTGCTTGAAATATTTGCTAAAATTGACTGGGAATACTTAGAGTTTTCATTGTAGAATGGCGTGGTTATATTTATTTGCTCTTTGACTAAAATGTTTAGCTGTATTATTGCTAAACATGCTGTTTTTGAGAATTTGGTTTGCAACTAGGTTTCAACATCCAACTACGCCATCAGCCCATTGAAAACATTAGGTCACGTCAGCTAGTTTCCTATCCATCCATTTTATTATCCATGGTCAGACCATTGTCCATTGCCAGTTTATATAAACAAATGATACACAAACTAGTGTATTTACCAAACTCAACATTTGAAATGATAGAAACTACTGAAAGTATTCACATGTCTATTAATCATGTTTGATATACTGCCGTTCACTGATATTATGAATACAAATAAAGTCTCATTTCAAGAGTATATATTTTCTAACCGCAAAGAATCCCAATATTTTAATCATTGTCATTAAGATCCCACAAATTGGGATTATGCATGTAAAAATCGAGATTTTCAGAGAAATGGGCGTACGATTGATGATTTTTGGGCATCGTGAGAATTCCAAAACACGTTTTCGATTTTGGTCGCATACCAAGGTCTGGCATTGATTCCATCAACACTTTGATAAGCTTGTGAGGAATCACCAATTCACTTCCAGTGCAGAAACGCATAAAACGAGATAAAATCTTCCGGGTTTGATTCTTTAGATATCGCACAAGCCATCTTGAAACTTTATCTTCCTGTGGGGTCGATGTTTGGAAATATACACAGCTCGAGATGTTGGTGAATGTCGGGGAACAACAACTGTATATGGCTTTGATTTCTTCAGCACTGACACCATTCCAAAACGATCCCATCCCCTCTTTCAGCTTATGTATACTTTATACGTTTCTGGATATTTTCTCAATTAAATCGGACAGGTTCGACCGCCAAGCAGGGGCTGCATATTCAACAGCAGATCTTATGAACGAACAATATATTGACTAAGACCAACACACTTAGGCTGACTTAAAGTATAAAGTCTATAGAGTTTGCCTTTTATATCGCGCACACACACACGTGAAAAGTCAACATAACCTCCTGGGGGAGGTATTAAAATACAATATCTCAACAACATTAAGAACTATCTGATTGAATGATCGATTAACTTTTTCTTAATTGGTTTTAATTAACGAAGATTGTAAAGAAAGTGCTTCTTATTTGGCATATTGTAAACACTGGACTGGACTAGGTTTGGACTGGACTTTGGACTGGACTTTGGACTGGACTTTGGACTGGAATTTGGACTTAAACGTTTCTTTTTACAGTAAGTTTCGCATAAATCCCCATAATTATCATTAGAAACAACGAAAAGGAGCTCAATAGGTCCAATACAAAAACTTACGTTGTGTCTGCAAGATTATGCATGCCAATTTCGTTCCCAGAGCGTGCCCGTTCGCAGGTTAGGGTAGGTTGTACACATGCTCGGCAATTGTTGCAAAATATAAAATTTTGAAATTCGAAAATTAGAATTTCTCGTCGAAAATCTGATACTTTTTTAACTGAAATCAATTGAAAACAACTAAAAATTCAGGGCGTTAGCCAGAAGTAAAAAAAAATCCGCGTTTACCTGAAATTGGGAAATTTATTTTAAATTTTTTATCGGAAAAATTGTTTTTGGGCGACCCCCCCCTCGTCGCCAAAAAAATTTCGGTCAGTACCATTTTAGGGGTCCAAAAATTTTTCCATACATATCAAAATTTTTCGCAACAATTTTTTGTGTCTTTGAAACGGCATTTCCCATATTTTGGGAGTAATTTTGAGCAAATGTTGTTATAAACATTTTTTAATGGCGTATTAACAACATATTGACGGCAAGATGGACGGCAAGATATGGTACTGGTCTATTGTCAGATGTGAAAAAAAATAATTCAATTTTTATGCTATTTTTTGGCTGACCCAAATTGGGAAATTGCGACCTCAAGGTAATTGGGAAAACTGTGTTTAATGCGGAATTTTTGACTGTAGCTAACACCCTGAAATTCTGGGGGTAATATGCACGAATGCTCGGATTGATAGAAATACAACTACCTGAACTGATAGAAGGAGAACTTGACGTTTCGAGCGAAGGCACTTCAACTTGTACTGTTATTGTTAATGTTTGTTGTACTCGTATCATGATAAATATAATCTCCTCAACAACGAGAGAATGTTTACTGTGAATTGTGGACCTAACACTACGTATACCATAAATTCTGCCAGGATAGTAAAATTTAACGAATTGCTATGTCACACACTATGTCCGCAGCCGGACAATGTTTTGAAAAAAAACTAAATGTCCGGCAGTAGCGACTATATTTCAAGGTAAAAACGTTTGTTTGCACTAGTTTTTACAGAGCTTGCCATTAGCGCATTCGGCAGAGGCGCTGCTTGCGAGAAGTGAAACAGGGTTGGGATGTGTTTCGTCCGACTTATCACTGTTGTTTTTTCTTAAACTTTTAAACTTTTTTTTCCAGCTTTTCTAACTCTTTTGAGGTTAAGATTAGAGAATTAGGGTTTGGGATTGGTTTATCAGATAAAAATTCAACTTTAACTACAGTCACTATATATACTGCTGGACATTTAGTTTCTTCAAAATATTGTCCGGCTGCCGGACATATAGTCTGTGATATAGTCACTTCGTTAAATTTTACTATCATACCAGAATTTATGGCATACGTAGTGTTAATAGGTCCAAGTCCAGTCCAGTCCAAAGTCCAGTACAAAGTCCAGTACAAACCTAGTCCAGTCCAGTGTTTACAATATGCCCTTCTTATTTTGGTCAAATTTCAGCATCGATTTTATGGGAAACGTCGCTAGTTTAAATCAACACAACTTTTGACTAGCAGGATATTTTTAGTGTCATGGTACTTACTACACTTACATGATGTATTTTAACCATAAAGTTACCCTCGCAATAGTGAGTAACAAAATTATCCAAAAAAACTGCATACACTTCTTTGTTTACGCCTTCGCCTGCTGCATCTTCATCTTTAAATAGCAAAGGTACTTTTTTTTCATAATTTCACTTTCTCTGTACAGCTCCAGGAGATCTTTAACACAATTGCTGCGGCTAACTTCCATCACTTCATGTAATGGAAGCTCGTCTCGTATTGTTCGGCGCTTTACTTCAAGGCGTTTCATAAGCTCCATGGCACATTGTTCTTCATATGTAGGGATCGTATCCTCTTCCATAAACTGTTTCGGAAGATCAGATATTATCTGGATGTCACTCTCGATCATTTCTTGCTGGGTCGAGGGGAGACTACTATCACTAGCTGTGTGACATTGAGTCAATGGAACAGGATCTTCCTGTTTAATCAGGTAGAGGACAGATGATCCCACAGAAGACACATTTTCATCAGCATATAGATAAGCTCGTGGAAAGGCGTGTGCAAGGAAGAAATGTTCTGGGGATGGAGCTAAAGAGCCTATCCAATTGTACACATCCAGCATCTTGGAGGCCGAACTGAATGGTCTGGATACCGAACCTAGGTCAGGATGACGTACAGAGATAATGACATGTGGGTTGTTTGTATCTGGTAAAGGCGGAGTCAATCGTTCTCTTGCCATCCTCAGTCCCTCTTTATGTGCAGTACATCCTCAGTCCCTCAGTATGCACTTCCTTCTCTACTTGAAGTTGTTCATCTCTAGCATTGTCAATTGCAAGAGATGCCTCATAGTCTTGTTGAACTTGGTTAAATAGCTCCTGGCGTTCCTCCGATGTTCCAATTAGAAAACTTTCACCTCTTGACTCCTGGTTAAGAGAAGATCTTTGATAATCTCCCGGAAGCTGTTCTATCAACTCCTCTGCCTCGTTTGACAGACGTATCGGTGGATACAATTGAGGACAGCGGATCCTTGATTGGAGAGGTGGGCCATGGAGGGCTCATCAATTTTTCATCATCAGAGTCTTCTCAGGATGATACAGTATGCATTTCCTTTCTCTTCCTGGTTAGAATAACTAACTTCAGCTGAAAACTTCAGCTGAAACTTCAGCTGAAAAGCTTCAGCTGAAAAGCTGTCTGACATGCCGATAATATCATGTTTAAAGTCTCCTAGTTCAACATCTAAATCTTCGAGGCTTCCCTCTGCATTTTTACCACCTGGAAAAATAGATCTTGCGCTTCTTTTAAACAAGCTTCTGGACCAACTTCTCTCAAAATATTTTCTATTCGCATGCCACCGCCCTGCTGTGCGCTCTTTAATTTGTACTTGTTTCCGTCAGCTGAATGCTTCCATCTAAATTCAAACTTTAAAGTCGTTTTTTTCATTTTCTTAGATAGGGATGGGGTTCCTTTTTCTTGACTCGTTTTTGGTGATGTTCTGGTACTCTTTCCTTCTTGTACAATTTCCTTTAATTTCCTCATTTTGGATGCTCTATCATTTTCACCACCTATGTTTCCATCTTTGTCTACGACAGAACGCACAAAGTTTTGCCTGATCGCCCTTTGCATGTAGGCCCAGTTCGTGAAGCTCATCATTCGTCATAAATTGTACAGCATCTTTGTCAACCTTAAATGTAAATAAGTCATTGATATTTTTGCTAAAAAATACATAACCCTTTATTTGTGACTACTAACTACAAATATTTGACGTTTTTAGATCAAAACCACTTCAGATAAAATGTCTATTTTACTCCAACAACATTGTCAATTGAACATAAGGAAAGGGGCATTACTGTCCAGCCAGTCCACAAATTTTATCACTTATGGTATTTGTAAAAAGCCGTACTAAACTGGTCTTTTTATATATGTTATTTATTATGCAAAATAACTCAACATAATTACATAAACTATAAATGTTTACATAATTGTCCGTGTCTCAACTTTAATGTCTTCTCTCAAAAGTGTTTTTTTTTTACACGAGGAGATCCACGTGACCATAACCCACCAATAACAAAACGAACCATAATATTTAACCAATATGAAGTATAAGAATTAAGAATTACGTAAATGTTTTCTACAGTATTTACATGACATTGTACGTTTCGTCAATTAAAAAATTCCAAAAAAAAATCGAATCCCCCCCCAATCTGAAAATAGCTAAATCTAGGGGGGGGGGGATTCCCCACAAAATGGAATATGACTATCATTATTAATATTAAACTGGTAAGTGGTAATGCATATAACATCGAGTATAAAAATGGGTAATCACTTGGATACTGTATGATACCGGTATATTAATTTGTGATTTCACTTTTAAAATTCTATAATGAAAGTCAGAAGGAGAAGAAATTGAGTTTTGTTTTTAAAAAAGTTCCTTCAAAACATTTTGCAAGAATGAATTCTACATTAATACTGTATATGAATTTCGTAGAACACCCAAATTCGAAATTTATATGATTAAAATTTTAATTTCTTCTCATACTTTGGGACAAAACATATATCACCAGGAAGTCGGTGATAAGGTTACAATTACATCTGACCAGCGGTTTCTTATTTTAAGATATTTCATGTTGGCAAAAATTTTAGGAAGTTTGGCTATTTGGTTCCCTGCTCACAGATGTCTCCATTTGTGCAGGAAAGTGAAGAAGAAGAGAGCTCTGCCTCGACCTTACACTTCCTCAGTCCATGATCGTGGACAAGTCAAACCAGTTTGTAAAACAAGTTCTGAAACCGGCTTAGGGAAACAAATTGTATGCATGCTCACAGCTGAATTATGATGTAATTAATGACATTGAACCCGCAGTGTCAAAATCACGGTGGTCAGTTGCTACGTTGTTTTCCTCCGGAAGCGCAGGCTCGCGCGCAGCTAGCGGTATGCCCCATGAGACTACATTTTTGCCTCGCGAAATATTTAGATATGGCTGCCTGTTCTGACGAAGTATTAGCAGCACTTTCGGCGCTTAAACTTGGTTCATCTGGTGATGATACCGAGCGATCGGAGAAATTTTGGAACGCTGCTGCGGTGGCTATGAAATTTTCTGTGGAAAAGCTGTGGTTGGATGCGGTTTGGAAGTGCAAAGAGAAGCCAAATTATGGCATGCGAAGGCTCGACGCTATACTTGAAGAGAGGGCTGCTAATAAGTTTGAGCTAACCGGCCCCCTCATTGATGGCTATCTTCGTGAGCTAGGAAAGGGGATGTTTTCGAAGCTTGGGCGTTCGAGAAACACTGGCCTTATGCCACCAGTGAAGTTGTTCGTGCCATACACAATATTTCGGCATTTATGCAATGTCACTGTGACTATTGAGTCGTTCGAGACCGCCACGAAAGTTTTTTCACCTGTGAGATTTGGTGGGAGTAATTTTCTGAAGAAGAGATATTTTAATAAAGTGAGGGAGAATGGCCGCCAAATTCTGGTTTATTCAGGAAGGGCTGCTGTTGTTGTGGGGAAGTCAACGCCAATATTGTTCAACTATAATATGAAGCAAGAGAAACTTACTTTAACATTTTATATTCAGCGTTACAACAAGGAAGACTTTTGCTTGGACTTGAGACTGCAAGCATTGATCAACAAGTAACTATGGGTATATATTATACAATATGATCGACTGATTAGTATAAACACTAACACTATAATAAACTGGTGCATGAATACAAATACAGAGTAAATAGTAATCTACAATTTCGTTAGCTATTTAATGTAGCCTATTGCAGTTTTGAATCAATACTAAAGTTAATGCACTGTTAGATTATATACACCAACTTGTTTAAACTTTCTATCTTTCTGAGATGCAAACTATATATGCAAATTGTTTTTATAATTATGCCAGTTGCCAAAAGGTAATTTCATCCCAGGTACTAGTGGCTCACACCAAGCTCTAGTTTTTGCCTAATGCAATATAAATATGTGTTGAAAAACTTCAATTTACTATGATTTCACCCACATACAGTATGGTTATGGGCACCCTATTAATTTGCCTGGTTAGTATGCTTGTAGGTTGCAGAGCTATACATGCTTACAGAATGTATAACCGATATCCTACCCACAACCTACAGGCCTTAAAATATCTTTTACAGGGCCGTCTGACAAATTGTCCGATGACTTAGAGTTTGGGTAGGACATGTGTATGATGATGTCTGATGACCTTCAGTTCAGTTTGGCTTGGAAATAAGTCTGACTGACACAAATATCAGCATAATGTATTAATTCTGAATTGTAAGTGTTGTGAGGATATTAATTAAATAATTTGTGTCATTCATACTTATTTCCAAGCCAAAATTAACTTGCATGCCAATAACAACAGTAAGATGTCGACAGTTAAGTTTGTTTTCCACTTCACTATTTCGCTCGCCGCC